>JASAND010010727.1:0-51690 GCA_030248195.1 Trissonchulus latispiculum | reverse complement strand
CAGTTTTGGCCACTTTTTAGCCAAAAATTTGGGGGGGGGGGGTAGCAAAAATCTGAAACCTGGGGGTCACGAAAATTTTCATTCCCCCTAACACCTATGGTGACCTGCACTCCACCCCCAAGTTTTTCTCAAGGTACACCTATATATATGCCTGTGATTACCCCATAGGTGTGGCTGGGCAAAAAATCTGGGAGGGGGGTTCCGACGGAGGGTGTGGAGGACCATAGGTGGGGCTGGACAAAAAATCTGGGGGTTCCCGTCGGAGGGTGGGAAACCCCCTAAATTTTCGATTTTATGCCATTTTTGGTCACTTTTTGGCCAAACATCAGGGGGGGGGTCACAGGAAAACTTTTCCTGGAAAAATCGGAAAAAACCGGAATAATAGTTTTATTTAACTACAAAGTTTATCCCGATATTTTTCCGATTTTTTTTCCGATGTCTGAAAAAATTGGAAAAATATCGGAATAAATTCATCTGATTTTTTTCCGATTTTTTCCCGAAAGAGGTTTTCCTGTGGGTAGCAAAAAATCTGAAATTCTGGGGGTTGTGCAAAATTTGTCATTTTGGTGGGGGGTTCGACCCCCCCCCCCTGACACCATAGTTTCCCGGGAATTTTGGGTCGGGGGGGGGGGGGGGGGTAAATCTTGGCCGACTTCCGAAGTGTGATGGGGCCCCAACCCCCCCCCCCCACAATTCGGACCTCCGAAATTTCGAAAAATGGCCAAAAAATGCAAAATTTTCTGTAATTTAGCCCTTTTTTCATCAAAATAAGGCTTGTTCTTAACGTTTTAGGCGCTTTTGCACCGTTTTAAAGCGATTTTAGGTCGAAATTTTAGAAAAATTTTTTCAAAAAATGACCATTTTTCGACCAAATTTAGCTAAGTTTTAGGGTCCAAAAATCGTTGGGGGGATTCGGGGGGGGGGGGTGGCAGTGAAAAGTTGGGGGAGGGTAAGTCAAAAAATCTGGGGGGGGGGGGGTAAATTTGGTCAAAAATTTTTGGATACCCCCCCCCCCCCCCCCCCCCCCCCCCCCCCAAAGGAAACTATGCCTGACACACCTATGGTTCCCCCCAGCACTTTTTGGAGCCCAAAAGTTTGATAAATTTTGCCAAAACATGGTCATTTTTTGAAAATTTTTCTCAAATTTTAGCTTAAAATTGCTTTAAAACCGTGCAAACGCGAAAAACGGGTAAAACAAGTCTTAACGAAAAAGGGTTAAAATTACAGAATTTTTTGCGATTTTTAGGCCATTTTTGAATTTCCTGAGGTCCGAATTTTGGGGGGGGGTTCGGGGGTACTCCCCATCACATTCCGGGGATCTACCGCCAAATTTTCCATGTTTACCCTCCCAAACCAAAATTTCCGGTGAAACTATGCCGTTGATGATTCCAATCCGTTCTGGTGGGAGCTGGTTACACCAAGTTGACTGCAATCACGCATTTTGATTACGTAACAAATGCTACTCGACTAGTTAAATGGATACGTTGTATCTACCGTTTCCTATTACTGAAATTATAAATACTGTTACCTTAACCTTCAAACTTTCTGAAAGAATTTGAATTTTTGGACTTGTGGCGTGTAAAAATAATGCAGCACTCCAACAAAACCAAAATTTTCAAAAACGTGTGCCGAATAGAACAATTGTTTTGTTTACTTTATCTATGGCTGATCTCTGCTCTTGGATCAAGAAAGCAGTTTGCAAATAAAATTTTAATTTACATGTTTGCTTTTATTCTTTTACCTGGATCAAGAGTACATAATAACTAAGAGTGTGACAAGCGTTACTAAGCTTTGTTTAGCGTTACTAAGCGTTTACTAAGCTTTTTCGTACTAAGTTCGGGCCGTTTTTTGCGACGTCGGGCCATTTCGTTATGATTTTTCGATGCAGACCTACTAAAAACATCCCGCTCTTACATATGGCACCGTCAAAATTGTTCTGGCACGCTTCCAGCAAAAAATCCGGGTGGGTTTTTGTAAGCCAAAGCACAACTCAAAATCTGTTACATTGTCAAACATTTGTAATGAAGTGAGCATGAAGTGAAGCATGAAGCAGCAAGTGAAGCATGAAGTGAGCATGAAGTGAGCAAGACACGATCTGCTCTAAGCTCTAATCTTTCAGTTACACGGAAAGTCAGCACGTCCGCTCGCAACGAAACAGACTTAAGGTGGTAATACCAGTACCGGGATTTTCTACGTAATTTTCCCTGGATGAAGCAATCTTGACAAAACATTGGGTAAAGCAAAACTGGTTGGAAAACTATCTTTGCGCAAAATCTTGGTGTCAGAGAGTGCATAATTGGCTAGCTACCATTGTGGCTTTGCGCATGCGCAAATAGTCAAAATTTTTATTTAAGCTTCGTATATTATATTTTACTGAACTAAGTGAAAGCGCGCAAAAAGCGCTTTAAAATGATGTGCATACCGCTTCAGTGAAAAGTTTCTATCAAAAAGTTACAAGCGATTGAAGCTGAATAGATGATATATAGCTGATAATGTCGAATTACGTTGACCGTTTGCGCACTCAATGTAAAGCAAGAACAATTCCTCCTAAAATTCAATCCATTGGGTTTTAACGTTGTCGTTGTGTTACTGATGTGCATTATTTAACAGAAAACACCTTTTGCAGCTGCTTGAAAAGCATTGTAAATTCACAAAACCAAAGCAAACAATGAAAAGTTACAAATTCTTTGTTTTTGATTTTCTGTCACTGCTTCAACCAAACTTGACTAAATTTTCTAAATATGTTTTTATATCTGCATACGCTCAGGCCGTTTTCTTTGTTTTTGGAAAAACGCAGTAGTAGACAAGATATAGAAATTTACAATATTTCAAAATAATCTGTGCAAAAAATCGAAAATGCACTTTTACGAGAAAAACTAAAAAAACGTGCCTGAGCGTACTAAACTATTAAAGCTTACATGGAAAATTTCAAACAAATCCATAGGAATGAAGGAGATATTTAAATTCAAAACTTTTAATACATTTCCTCTTGTGTACTCACAGGAAGCCAGCCCCCCACCTCGTTGCAGACAAGCGCATTTGATGCAAAATATGATAAAGAACAAAAGTGGCAAATTTCAAGCCGATTGATTAAGTATTTAGTTCACAGTATCTGTCTCAAAGTCCACCCCGGTAGTGGTACTACCACCTTAAGCACCAGATCTCACGAAAGGTGGTGTTCCAAAATCAGAGATTCTCTGCGGCCAACCTTGCATTGGGGTCTTCGTCGGAGAGTTCGTTTGAGGCTCCTGATTTCAAATTGAACGGCAAGCAGGAACAGCACTTGCTTCTGATCAACAGTACTGGATTTGAATGACTCGGTGGTGGTAACTTCCACATCGAGATTGCCAGGAAAACTTACTTGGATGCTGATTCTGGTACCACTGGATCCCTCTGTGATTAATGGTTGAACTGTTAACACCGTATTCGAAGGCAAACGCGCCTTTATCTACTTGTAGTAAGACTCAACGTGAAACACACTGTGTAATGAGGCAAACGCGCCATTATTGCTTGTAGCAATAAGACTCAGTAACTAGCACACAAATGATTTAATGAAATCAATGCAATTATAATTATTACAATGTGCGTTCAATAAAAGATCTATTACAATACAAACGGTTCAGATATAATATAATGTGATACAGTAAAATTTTACTGTGCACCAGAAGTTGCCAGATATTTTTTCCCTTTTAGTTGTAATTAATATATTATTCCAATTTGGAATAATATTACCGACACTGGTTAGGTTATAGGGACAAGATCGATACTCTTTAAGGTGGTGGCTCCACCACTAGCAGGATTTTCGACCTAATCATGGCATAAATGAAGCAAACACAACCAAACTAGTGGTGAAACACGTTTGGTGGGCAGGCTATCTTTGCATAAAATTTTGGTGTCTGAGAGTGCATAATTTGCTAGCTACCATCACGGCTAAGCGCCCGCACCAAATAATCAAATTTTTATTTAAGCCCCTGTATCCTAAATTTGAATCTGCCGTTTGAAAGAGCATAAAAAGAGCTTTAAAATGATGTGCATATCTCTTCTGTACGTGGTTTCTATCAAAAGTTACAAGCGGGTGAAGCTGAATAACTGATCCTATAGCTGATATAGCTCAATTACGTTGACCGTTTGCACACATCGTATAAAGTAAAAACAGTATATCCGAAAATTAAATCTATTGGAGTTCAAGCGGTTCCTTTTGCGTTATTTATGTGCATTATTTAATAGAAAGCACTTTGCAGCTGCTTGAAAGCTTAGGAAATTTTGTTTTTCAAAGCAAACAATGAAAAATTGCAAATTTCTGTTTTTGATTTTTTCCTCAAATCCTCCTTTCGTATAAATGGATAAAATTTTGCAAAATATGTTTTGCATCGGCATACGCTCAGGCCGTTTTTTCTTGGTTTTTGGAAAAAAACAATATTAAGCAAGATAAAAATTTTACAAATTTTCAAAACACGCTAAAAAAACGGAAAACTCACTTTTACAGAAAACTAAAAAAAAACGGCACAAGGCGTATATGTAAAGCTAATAATATACTGAAAATCTCAAATGATTTCAACAAGGATTGAAGGAGATATTTAAGTTTTAAACTTTTTAATACATTTTCCTATTGTGTAGACAGCAAGCCAGTCTGTGACAGCGTCATAGATCAGCTCATCTGATGCAAAACATAATAAAGAACAAATTATTCACAAATTTCAAAACGGTCGGTTAAGTTTTTTAGTTCACAGTATCTGTTCAACGTCCACCCCGGTAATTGTTACTACCACCTTAACACTGCTTTCACACCGCTCCACTCTCTCAACTCTTACTACCGATTACTCAACTCAAGTTCCCTATGTGCTATGTGTTACCCTATATGCTTGTGCTTTGTTACTCTTTATACGTCTCCTTACAATAGGACTGACAGACTAGTATCACAATAAACTAATTTACTAAAGATTAACCTAGGGTCGGTCTTTGGGTGAGCCCCCGAAAGTCGGTCACCAATTTCGCTCCGACACACGGTTCAGGGATGCTATGTATGTGAGATAGAAATTTGAGGAAGTCGAAATGGTTGGGAGTTGGGAAGTCCTTCCTTACTTATTCGTAGTTAATGGAAATTACCACAAGTTATACAGTAGAGAGTCTTCTAGTCTTCTGATCCTCGATGGGGCGATTAAAGCAGGGGTGCGAGGGTAATGACCCCCGACTGACTAAGGGCCTATTTCTTTAAAGATTAAACGGATTAGATTAAAATTAATCCGCATCATACATGGGCAATGGATGCCGACCTGTCGCCTATACAGCCAACGAAAAAATTGCGAGGAATTCAAAAAATTTCCAATCAGACTTATTTATTGCTAATTTTTTACGCATAAACTTTTCTCAACTCTATAAAACAATTTTAGCTGGAAAGCAATAATCCGGGGAACTAAAAAGCTCTCAGCGGTGTGTTTGTGGAGAAAACATCTGTTAAAGAAACAATCCCTATTATCTGAACCTTATATTCGTACCCAATCGCTAGAGCAAAATCGAATCCCATTTTTGCAAAAACCACATTTTCAATCATTATAGATACAGAAATATCTCTTGGCTAATGATCACGCCTCGAATGGCCTAGCCTGTACAAATCGACATCTTTAAGTTTAATTTACCTTTACCTAATTTTACCTAGAGAAGAGATGGAATATATATTTGAATCACTATTAATGATTGATTATCTCACGAGAAAAACTAGAAAGTTGCTTCAATAGGCAAAACTGTAGGGCATGTAGAGGTCTTTCGAATGAATATAGTTGTATAACTATTGTGGAGATTAGATTTAACAGGAAAGATATAAATTATTCATGTGCTGCACTAAGCCTAAGTGAAAATGACATTTCATTTGACAAACGTTCAACCTTTTCGCATTACTCTTGTCTAAATTCGTAGGTTCGGATAGCTAATTGTTGTAGTCCTCCATATTGGGTTGGTTTGTAGCAGTTGGGGTAGTTTTTGATGAAGAGCGGTTGGGTCGTGAATATTAGGTTCGAATCTTTTCCAGGGTTAGTCAAGTTGATCGGAATTCCAGGTTAGTTTCTACTTCTGTCGCTCTGCCGGCTTTGCTTGCGAGCCGTTTTTGTGTTGGAATCGTATTTTTGTCTAAGTTCATAATCCTGTTGAAATTAATGTTTTTGTATTCATTTCGTCATCAAGTTATGTGTCTAGAATTACAATAAACTGTTGTAATCGCTACATCTGATTTCTAGTTGGTCAGAGTCAGAACAGCTTGCTCCAGCGTCACACACAGAGCTGATACCCTGTACCCATCCCGAGTTTTAGTCTAGAGTAAAGTCAAGGCAACATCATTTTATTAAGATCAATAGAGTCAAACTTCACACTATATATGCGGCGCTAGCCCATTGTCAGTAATCCTACTATGTCCACCATGAACGGAAACGCCCACTTTCAATTTGGACCACGCCGAGGGTGCTATAACACTAAAAGTAATTTTGAAAGTTTCATCAAATTTGAACTTGATTCGGGCAGTGAGCTACAACCGTAGGCCTCGAAGAAACCACACCGTAAGTAGTACGTATGATTCAGGCCAGTTTATAGCGATATTCTAGAAGCCCAGAGCCTCCAGAACCCAGGGATTCCAGCATCCCCATACAAGCAAACAGCAAATTATATAGTTACGGATCCAACTCTCATAGGAAAGTTGAGAACCCCAAGAAGCCCTAAGTACCCCGTAGAACCCCATCGAAGAAATGATCAAATCTCTTGGCCAAGGTAAGAAGCCAAGGTCCCTGGAACCCCCACGAAAATAAAAGCTTCAGAAAATAATCAGAGGATCAGAACGCGCACAAACCGTTGATTTTGAAATTAATTTGACAGATCGAAGCAAAGCAAAAATCGAAGATTTTTCTCGAAAGGCCTTACGTAGCTCAAAAACTTATAAAGCAATCCATTAAAGTTTGCGTCTGAGTATCAAAAGAGATTTTAGGCGAGTTTTGAAATATTGCTGGAAGAAATATAATTGGAAAAAAATATTCAAAACTGCATAAAAACCGAACACAGACATTAAATGTTAAATGAAGGTTTTGTATTTGAAAAAATATAAAAATTAAAACCTTTGAAAAGATTAATCTGGTATGAAGTATTAGTCCTGTTGCACATTGTCCGTAACATATTATATAAGACATTATGTAATACATGGGGCTCCCCAGAAACGAAAACGTATGGAAAGAAATGAATGCGCATTGGAAAAATTTCAGACAAATATTATTTGTCAAGATTTATCGAAAATTTTAATGGAACGCAACTAAGTCATCGAAATATTTTTGCTATTTTTCCAAACGAGCACAATCAAAACACATTTCAACAGTGCTGACTTTTGCAGGCGTTGCTCTGCGCGAGGGTTCCAACAGTGTGTGCCACTTTCGCGCAGAGACGCGTTGCTCTGCGCGAGGGTTCCAACGATCGCTGAACCCGCGCAAGGACGCGTTGCTCTGCGCAAATGCTTCAACAGCATTAGCCCCGCGCAGGGTCGCGTTATTCTGCGCGAGGGTTCCAACAGTGTTGAACACCGCGAAAGGGCGCGTTGCTCTGCGCGAGGGTTCCAATAGTGTTGAACCCCGCGCAAGGACGCGTTGCTCTGTGCAAGGCTTCAACAAGTGGTTAACCCCGCGCAGGGTCGCGTTATTCTGCGCGAGGGTTCCAACAGTATTAACCCCCGCGCAAGGTCGCGTTGCTCTGCGCGAGGGTTCCAACAGTGTTGAACCCCGCGCAGGGTCGCGTCGCTCTGGGCGAGGGTTCCAAAAGTGCTGAACCCCACGCAGAGATCTTTGCAGCGCTTCAGCTGCGGGGGTCAAAAATTTTGCTGCGCACTGCGCGGGGGTTTGGATTCTGGCCTATACATGTATAGGCCCAGTATAGGCATTGCCCATGTGGATCCGCATTAAAGAAATAGCTAGCAGGATTAAACGGATTAAATTTTAATCCAGCGAGTTAAACGAGTTAAACGAGCTGCTTTTAATCCAACGTTTAATCCTATTTCTTTATTCATGCAGGATTAAAATTTTTAATCCAACCCTATTTCTTTAATACCTAGCATAGGATTAAAAATGAGAGAGTTAACTTTAATCCGACCGCCGTAATTTCTATTTCTTTAAGGATTAATTTTAATTCTTTTAATCCTGCTAGCTACTTTTGAACTGATTTTTAATCCTCGTGTTGCTACGGAGGTTAAACGGATTAAACAAAAAGAGCGAAATATAGCATTTACAGTCAGCTGCTGCGTATCTAGATAGCGCTATCTATCTACCGTAATCACATTTTCTGTATTTTCATTAGTTATTTGATTATAAATAGTGAGCTCTCCTATTCTTAAGAAACTTTAAAATTTCAGTTAGCTAAATAACAATTCTACTAAAAATACAACAATATATCATTTTTCATGAACTTGACAACCGTTAATAAAAATGTTAGCGAAAACAACTGATTTAATTAAAAAAGGAAACCCAACTTTAGTTATATAAGCGTATTTTTTACATTTCTGACCACTGTGTTAGCCAGAATAATGAATCTGTCAACAGCAGCTATTTTTTGAAAAAACCGAAACTAATGTCGTTTGTCACCATTAAACATTGCTATTGCTGCTTGCTAAACATTGCAATTTTTGGAAAACATTTTCGCTGACGTTTTACTATTAATTTTGCTAAAATTAATTTTGATCATAAAAGTAGCATTTTATTGACTGTATCACCGAATTTTTAAAAAATTAAATTTCGAGGTCAAAAGTGGAGGTCTTCATATTGTGTTAAACATAGAAAACGGAAAAAGTGCTGGATTTATTGGTGTATTTTCATCCATTTTAAATTGTAGAAACGACCTCAAATGGTGATTTGTAGGAAGCGGAATTTTAATTTACTCCTTTAAATTTTGTATTAATTTTTGAATTTTCAGAACAACCAAACTTGAGTGCTCTGCTACGCTGAAATTGGGGATCAGCAGCTTCGATGAATGAAATATTTTGAAAACTGGGATGCCTAACTAAAAATTCTAATTCCTACAGATCACAGCAAATGACAAATCAATTCGAACGATACCACCTGATTCTGGTTAGCTCTGCCTGGATTCGATATTTCTCTGGCTCGGCAATGCGGATTTTAGCAAAACTTGAAAATAGGGATTTTTCAAATTTTCGTAATATGACAAATTTTATATATATCAATCGAAAGCTCTCATTGTGGGTAACACTTTTTCCTTTTTTCCACCATAGTCCGGACACGCGTGAAATTCATGTTATCGGCTGTTCAATGTTTATTATGGTCAATGCTTTCCAACGACGGTGCTACTCCTTAAAATCACTAAATAAAACTCTAAGGTAGATTTTCTCCATTAAACACTACCCGGAATTCTTTGTTTACATCAGTTAATAAACATATGTGCAACCGAATGAAGCTCCACAGTCAGGAATGCACAGATGTAAATTGTCTGTTTTTGCAGCGGCACCGTCATTTTCAGCCAGTTTTAAGGTGGTGATTCCTTTGGTCACATAAAGTTTGCACCATTATTACTCATTCATTACTTGGGGTTTAGCGAAAGCCATTTTTATAAGAAAATGTAGCTCGACATTTTCTCGTTTTAATGCATACCACGAAACAAATGTTGCTTTTCTAAAATATTTTTAACACATTTTAGAAAGAAGTATAATTTTCCAGATTTTTTGCAGACTCAAGTAATTTTTTTCGCCAGACATCAGTTATATCATTCGATACCTCCATCAAATAGCTGGGGGCGATTTTTTATTTATTGTGAAATCGCTCTTCGTTATAAAGAAATAAGCTGAAATGTGTGCGTAACCTGTATTTTGCCTACTTTTTTGTTCAGCAGCAGCCCTCCAAACTTGCATGGTGAATGCTCCACAATCTTTGGAAAAAATTGGTCGTGTTTTTTTAAAAGCTACATCCCTTGATAGCACTTTACAGGTTAGCGATTTGGAAGAACATAACGTATAGCCGGTAGGGTTAGTTTTTTTCCGGAAAAAAAGATTGCCAGAAACAACCTTTTTTTCCGGTTTTTTTCCATTTTTTTCCATTTTTTCGTTTTTTTTCTGATCACCCCAAAATTTACCAATGAGCTAAAAGTTGCGTTATTTCATTTTCAAAATGCATAGACGCAGTTTTCAAGATATTTAATAGCCCCACCCGGTAGTGCACTTACACAAGCGCTTACAAGGTTTCCAGTATTGATTACAGGAATCTTCAGCAGACGATACTGTGAAGTATTAAACTACAAGGTGACTTCTGTATACCTTGACGGTTCTGCTAGACCTGGTCTGCGGTTTTCGTAGGTAACACGCCTCGTAAAGTAAATGTTTTAATGTTTTAATGTTTTAATCCAGATGTTTTAACAGTTTTTGGCTGAACATTCCACTGATATATAGACATGAAATAGTTAACTCAACCTGAGTTACGCAAACATGGCAAAACTGTTAAATTCAGAATTAGGCTCAAGTTCATGAATATCACCTTATTATATTATTAAAACAGTGTTTTTGATAGTTTCTTAATGTTCTGAACTCATAAATTAACTTTCAGAACATATCTCGAATATTTTTCCATTTTTTCCGATAAGTTTCGAAAAAACCCAAATACAATTTGGACAGATTTTAGCATACCCCACACCTACTGGAAGACTCCACGGAAAAAGGTTGTAAATAGAGCAAAATTCGCCGAAAAGTTCAAAAACATTAGAATTTCGCTGCAAAAATCGAAAAAATAACACTAGGAATATTTTCTAGTTGTTCAACTCATCGGAAAAATGGAAAACGAAAAACCTTTTTTTCCAGTCCTTTTTCCGCGCCCATCCCTAATAGTTGGAGCAAAACGTTCAGAAATTGGAAAACCACTCGACCGGAAATCTAGAATTTTTGAATCGGATTAGGAGGTGTCGGAATGCTGGAAGAATTTATTTCGAAAAGTTTCATCAAATTTCATCTCGATTTACTCCGCCAAAGCACCAATATGTGCCCAAAAGGAATCACCACCTTAAATTGGATTACTGCTCAAATGTAATCTCGATGCGCAGGACATTATGTGACAAAAATTTTGGTGAAAATGTGCACAATCACTGACCATAAACTTTTTCAAGGAGGGACTCTCCTTAAGTTAGGGTTGGATCAGAGCAAACGCCGATCCGATCTAGATCAGATCAGATCAACAGCTAATTGGCGGATCGGATCGGAAGTGAATTTTAGAAACGGGGATCCGATCGACATCATTAGACAGAAAGCATATCCGCACCAAAACTGAGTTGAATCGGGCAAATGACAAAGCCAGATAGTATAAGAGCGTATAACTGCTCCCACTTAATTTAATTCCAGCAATAAAGAAATAGCGCATGGATTATAGTTTTAACTCTGTTTATTAAAATCCCGCAGGATTAAAATCACTAACCTCCGCTTTATTGCAGGACTAAAACAGGTTAAAAATTTAACTCATTTAATCTACGAGTTAAACATGAGCAGGTAAACGAGTTAGACTTTAAGCTGTTTAATCCGTTTAATCACACAGAAATAGAGATTAAAAAAGCTTTAATCCTGCTGGCGTTTAATCCGTTTAATCCGATCTTTTTAATCTTTAAAGAAATAGGGCCTAAGAGCGAAGGAAATGGTTGAAATCATATCGAAATACTGTAAAAGTCTTGATTGCTGAATTTGGATGGTAGGTTTTAGTGTCCAGTTATAAACTTTTCAGGTTTGGCCTCGCTTCCTAACTTGATCAGCTTGTCTTCTGCGCACTGTCTCTGTTCTAGTCTGACGTGCTACAATATTGATCATCAAGGTACCCTTCAGAAAATTAACCAAATACTATGAATCACAAAAGTAGTTCCAATTCGTTATCCTGACTACGTTCTCTACTGGGCTATCTTCTAGACGCAAATCTCTCCTTCCGAATTAACTGGCTATCGTATTTTCGCATACAGGTCCGACAGACAGTGGCGTGATGCAACAACCGGGCATTTCCGAATCAAAATGGCTAAAAGTAAAACCCATTAGTACAAGGATATGGTGTAGGAATCGAACCCAGCAACCATTACTCGTTCTTTTGCTTTCCAGGCCCAAAATGTGCACTTTAGGCCCTATTTGAACTTGTGAATAGACGAAATAACTCAAAATCATTGGTTATTGCCTTTTTTGACAATGTTAACCGATTCTAGTAATTTCTTATCACCGAATAGACCCTCTTGGCCATTTTTAGGTTGTATTTCGTTGAATTTGGTTGAACTTGACGTAATTCCTTGCTTGCACGAAATGATTCATAATGTTTTTATTTTGACCCAATTGGGTCTGATTGAACTTGAGATTGGGCGAGACAATCCTGAAAACGTATAAAAATTCACTGTTTGCGCCCCATTTGAAAATTCGCTTGCTTCTAATACCTTTTTCTCGCACAAACCGAGCCATCTGGGCCGTTTAGATTGATACAGACAGAATCTGACAAAAGTTCACAGGCTCTCCTCTTTGAGCAGACAAATGACTGAACAATACTTGTATTTCCGGCCTGGTTCTGGCCCAATTTCGCTGATTTGCCACGGGAAATAGGCTTATTTCCCGTGGCCAATTGATCATCACAAATATGAACGAAACTTGGTGTTTTAAGTGAATTTCTAATATTGGAAGATGGTCACCTGCTACATAAGTACTGTAATTGGATTAATTACTGCTTATCTACTTACTTCTAAAGCTTACATAATACTAGACTAAAGTTTTAATAATAATTGGTTGTTTTGGTCTTAAGGCCCTATAGCTAACTATTTTCTTGTTTAAACTAACTGATTACGTTGAACTAAAATTAACTGGCTGATTTTGATGAGTTTTCGCACATAAATTTCTAGTCAGTTTATGCCAAAAATGCAAAAACTCACTCACTCACTGTCTCAGCAGCCATTCTACGCAGTCCCTACTTACCGACCTACCGAACTACTTCTACTTCTACTTCTAAATCTACCCCCACCTATCCTAGTGCCCTAACAGGGGACGTACCGAACCGCTATTCGATCCGGCGCTGGCAACCCCAGCAGCCAGCCGAGTGGAAATCGCACGTACAACCACCTTTTCACACGAGCACATGTCAGTACTCGTACAAAACTGGCGTATAAATTAGCGATGAACATGAATTTGGACGAACGTATATTCTTGTAGAGCTTGAAAAACGGAGCATTTTTACGCTTACAGTATCAAAAAATATTCAATAATTAATGAGAAAAACATAATTAAAGTTGAGTAATACCTGCGCAGATTGGATTCTGCGCAGGCTTAACATTTCTGTGTTAACGTTAACTCGGTTTACGTTAATTAGTTAATGAAAATTAATTGGGGCAAAAGTCACCTCATTTTGTAGAGCTTGAAGAGCTGAACATTTTCCTTTTTGAAACAGCTCAAACCGTCCAGCTGTTCGTGAGAAAATCGTGATCAAAGTTTGCGTCCACATATGCGTAATTTGTACATGCAGTGTATTAGTTCAAATGCACACGTGCTGGGTTGCCAAGTTGCTGTTGTACATAAGCTAGCTTGAACTAGTTCTGATTATAACCCGTGTGGCTCAACTGGATGAGCAACTGGATTCTTAATCCAGGGGGTCCTGAGTTCGAATCTCCAGCACGGGTTTATCTCTTTTCCTTCCATTTGGTTCATTCTTTTGCGTTTTAAAGCGGAACATTATAACCGACATAATTTAAGCAATTAAAGCTGCGAACCATGAACTAATAACCATTTTAAACAAGATAATTGATACGCTTATCTGCTAAAACTGCACTGAGTAAACACTTTTCTAATTAGGAATTTGCCACACAACACAACTACAATTGCTTTCCTGGATTGAGACTAACTGACCTGCTAGTCCGCGAATCGACGTTTACTGTGAAATACTTAATTGTAAGGAATTTCCTGTTATTTTGTGCATTATCCCTGTTATAATTCCGATTCGGCTAGTTCTGGATTCCATGAATGCGGCTCATCCGTCCCCTAATCGCAGGACTACCTACGCGGATGACTGAAAATCCAATACGCTCACAAACCTAATTCGGAGTCCCCGTGACCCTATTCTGCAGAATCTGCTTTAAACCGCGGAATATACCAACATTCATGCAAAAGTCACACTACATTTACTCCAAAATTAGCAGCTTCGCGTCAAACATACATCTAAGTTTTAAGCAAAATAAATCCATAAATATTTACGGTTAGGGGCCAAATTGCTACTCAATTTGGCCCAATTCCTGCCTAATATCTGAGTATTTGAAGCTTCCAATTTGGCATTCCAAAGACCAATACTGAAACAAAATGAAGCTATACGGTATGGGGGGAAAAAAGCCCCCATTCACACTCACAATTACACAATTTCTGTCTACAATTCATACTCTAGAAATGGGGCTAACCTTGGGACCTCACGATCCATAAGGAGTTCACCCAAGTAGCCAATTCTACGTGAATTTGGGGATTACATTCACACAATTACCATCATAATCATACCGATAACAATCGCACGGACAGCAAAACAACATAATACAAATCCTGGCACTTCCCTATTTAAATCTATCTACTCTTTGTATGCACATTTCATCGAATGGTGAGATTACCTGAGTATCATCTCCATTGTTAAATTCGCAACTTTGTAATGTTTTGAATGAAATTGAGAATTTTGTTGAACTTTGATAAATTTTTCTGGAAAGCTGAACGGGAGGTGTTCGTCATGGCTCATACTACAAGTAGAATGTGCCAAGAGCTTTTCCGCTGGCGATAACTTCTGCGTAATTAATTTAATCGGGGGAAGTCTGGCTATTCCCCTTGCAAAACAGCTAAATAATTAATAATTAAAATAATTTTTGGGGTTTTAGATCCTAGTAGTTTTTGACCTACACAAAATTACAAGTGAACAAGTACAGACAATACTTCTTTTGCACATGATAGCGCCTATCTTTAAAAATTATGGCCGGCATTCACAATTGCCGGCTGTGAAGAAACTGTTCCTTATTTAGCTCAGTTCTAATATGAGGTCGTAACCAAAGGACCTCCTAACTCAACTCAGGGGAGGGTCCCCACTCAAAATATCAATTCTCTATAAAACCCCTAAAAATGCATATAAAAAGCAAAAAAAGAAGCTCCCTATCTTAAAGTGTGTGCCCGACGCGGGCTGGCGAAGCAGCTGGTTCGTTGGAGGGGAGATTAATGAGAAAAAGGAATTATGGCCCTCCAACTGACCCTTTTTTGATGAATTTCCCAAGCTGAATTTTGGGGAAACTTTCTATACTTTTTGGTTAACATGTAAAGGTAACCAAAGGGGAAATTTTCTGCTTAAAAATTAATTTTCATGAATCGAAAAACGAAACAGTACGAAATAAAGGCCTCTCGGGGCCCAGTATGAAAAAATAAATATTAAGTGCCAATTTGACCGTAATATTTAGTAAATTTTATGTTTATTATTTTTAGGCGCTTCCTTGTTTCCAAGCCCCTTTCTTTCCTCCTGAGGCTTGACCTTTCGGCCGAAAACAAGGGAAGCCGCTCGTTAATCCTAGCAACAATTGCTCTCCCTTGCTGGAACTCAGGGCAATTGTTGCGCAAAACTTGTGCATACAAAGAACTACGTAATTTTTTAACTAATTAAAACTAAATGTTAATATTCCACGTACAAAACTACCTAAGGTTAACTAATTTTTATTTTATTTTATTTATTTGGGAGAGGGTTAAGCCCCCTCCGAACCTATTATTACACCTAAGGTGTGTACTAACTCCTTCTCTGCTAGGCAAATCTTTGTTGGGGGATGGCCAACAGAGGCCCAGTAGAATGAATGAAAAGGTGAATGGGCGTAACAACACGTGACTGTTACGTTTTGTTGCAAAGGTCACAAAAGGCCAATATTATAAAATTAAAACGTAATCACTCAAAACTTTTTTGGCTTATATCTTTCGCAATATTGGGAATTAAACGACTGGGTTTGGATTTTCGGAATCAGAAAAGAATTGCCTTTCAGATAAGCCTAAATTGCATTTTTGACCAAAATATCAAAAATTAATTGCTTATTACCTAATTAGTACAAATTAAGACTAATTAACACCTATGAATGTCAACTACAGTTGTCTTGTGCCTTTAGCTAACGAATTATGGCCTTTTTTACTAGACCATCTTCCAATATTTGTACTTATTAGTAGTGCGAAACGTTTTTTAAACAGAGTTCTCCTGTTAAAATTGCTCGTTATTTTGCAATACTTTTCTTTGTGATCCATTTTCTTCACTAATTTTAAACTGTTTTAATTAACTTTTGATGTGCTTCTTGACAATGGAAGGCCTTATTCCTGGCCTGGGAAGAGTACCGACTCCTCCGTCACGTAACAGAAGTGATGATTGGGCCTATTACTGACCCGGGAAGGGTAACGAAACGACCCCTCCATTATTAGTTGGTAACCCTAATTAACCCTTATTAAGGCGGGCTACTAAAATCTTTGCCCCCCGATTGCCTGATTAGGCGAGGGTATACCGCACGGGCGTGGTCACCGTTGGGGTACTGAGATCCTAGCCTCCACAGCAGCCGTCGCGTTTATGTGCCTGACCCCCATTTTTCACAACTACCAACATAATTAATTAAAAATTTCTACTGACTGCTAGGCCCAAGCCTCAAAGCTGCCATTTGCCAATATGATTTGGCACATATGTCCCAATCTGCAGAAAAATACTAGATGTCTGTATCTTATCTGCATGTAAGGGAATCACTCTTCAAAGTTGAAGTTTAGGCAAAAATTTAAAAATTTTTGGCTAACGAAAGGAAAATTTTATTACTGGTACGAGCTATAAGGCTGTAATTTGGCATATACAGAGGCCCTATAGTAGTACTCATTTGTGCCAAATGGCAAGAAATTCTGCCGCGTGAAAAATTTTTTATGTCAACTTTAATCTTCAAAAATTGCCGAAACCGCCATTTTCAGTATGTCGGTTCCTGTGTAGAGGATTTCTGCAGCCATAGAAGTCGCAAACCTTCACTAATCGAGCTGAAATCTTTTGTGGATGTGTTTTCGACCTCGCTGAGTTCAAATATCTCAAAAAATTTTAATTTTAAAAAATTTGATTTTTTCGATTTCTGGGGTACCATTGTCCAAAAAAGGCGTTTTTGGCAATTTTTGAAGATTAAAGTTGGCATAAAAATTTTTTCACGCGGCAGAATTTCTTGCCATTTGGCACAAATGAGTACTCCTACAGGGTCTCCTTTTATGCCAAATTACAGCCTTATAGCTCGCACCAGTAATAAAATTTTCCTTTCGTTAGCCAAAAATTTTTAAATTTTTGCCTAAACTTCAACTTTGAAGAGTGATTCCCTTAGATGCAGATAAGATACAGACATCTAGTATTTTTCTGCAGGTAGGGACATATGTGCCAAAATCATATTGGCGAATGGCAGCTTTGAAGCTTGGGCGTAGCAGTCAGTAGAAATTTTTAAATAATTATGTTGGTAGTTGTGAAAAACGGGGGGTCGGGCACATAAACCCGACGGCTGCACATGGCTGGAAAGCAGCTAAGATCTCAGTACCCGATCTTTTTTTGACCACACCCATCCTCTATATCCTCGCCTAAAAGTAGGCCAATCGGACAAAGTCGGGGCAAACCTTTAGTAGCCCCCCCCCCTGTATTCCGCTGAAGTTCTATCCCATTTTACGTCATTTCAGTGGGTTATAGTGCTATTTCTAACCCTATTCCCCAACAACACTAGAACCTATGTCCCTATTCGTGAATTTTTGGGTGTTTTGAACCGACTGGCAACTCTGCTACTAGCATAATTACCAGGGATGGAAACTGGGTCACTTTTTGTGACCCATGACCCACTCGACCCAAACGCAAATTTGACCCAGACCCAAAACGACCCATAAAATTTTAAAGTTTGGTGACCCAGACCCAAATGACCCAAACCTTTTCGTGACCCAGACCCAACTGACCCAAGAATTTTTGTGACCCAAACCCAAATGACCCAATAAAATAACGTTACCCAGACGGACTTTACCTAAACGTGATTGTCCTTTTGTGCAGTAATTTGAAAACACCGTAAATTTCCTAATTTTTGAAAAGAGGCAAGAACAAGTACATTCCCCTTTTTGTGAAACTAGGTCGATAGTTTGTTTTTTTCCAAAACACCTATGCCGGTGGAAAGTTTGTAGCATATGAAGTTGATCATTCCAGGTCACTGGTAAAAGCTAAGGGTCCTATCAAGATTTCAAAGCTTATCTTGTTATGAATTGTAAATTTTAAAATCGATAGAAATATGTCCACCTTGGGACATGGCTTTTACCATATATATGAACCCACTGAAATAGAATGGCATGGCAAGTCAAGTCACATTTAACTACTGATTTCTGTGAAGCTAGTGCTAAATCTAATAAAATTGTTAGTGATCGCGCCGAAGGCGCAAAAAGTTTTTTAAAAAGTTTTTTATTTTAAAATTGGCTAAATTTCCACCACAAAAATTGAAACCGGAAGCTTACTTTAAGGACTTGGCAAGACCCTGTGACCCAAACCCAAAATGACCCACTAAAATTTGCTGACCCAGACCCAAAGTGACCCAACGGTTTCACAAAATCAGTGACCCAAGACCCAGTGACCCAAGGAAAAATGGCGACCCAAACGACCCATGACCCAATGACCCATGACCCAGTTTCCATCCCTGATAATTACCAATAAACATAATAATTGCTTAGACGTTCACACACTACATTCCAGGTTCTGAGCAACAGATTTTCGCAAAATATCGCAATAAACATTTCCACTTCAGATCACAATCCATGATTTACTGAATTTTCTTAACTTTTCGAGTTTTAATTCATCCGTAACATTACACATTCCCAAACCAAAAGCACAAAAGCATAAAGCACAAAGCAGAGAAAACCATCATAAACCGGGAAAGCACAAAGCACAAAATCACAGAGCACAAAGCACACCATCGTGAACCGGGCTTAATTCCGATTAGTGCAAGCCACTAATTATAATTATCACATTTGAACTTTTTTGCTAACGGCTAGTTTACCAATTGCCAGTTGGCATTACGTATATAGAAAACTGATGGAAACGTGAGCCCCATGCCAAGTCGGTGTACGGTTATTTGTTGCAGTCTTACCGAGGGCAATCGATCTTGTCCTCCCAATACAGATTACCCCCGCATAACTCGAGCGAAGATGGCTGAAACCTAATTACATCTTATAGCTTAAGTTTTACAAGAGTAATATCAATCAGTTATCCAAAACTTCCCGGCTGTAGACATCAGTAATCCATGTTTGCTAATGTCGGTAAAAATGCGAAATTACGCAAATTCTGCATACGTTAGAGCATAAAATATACTATACCTATAGGACGTCAAGCACGGTATTCAAGTTAAGAGTTCAGTTTGTTTAAATTATATATCGATTAAAACTAATTTTATCCCTTAATTTGTAGGCTATAGAAAAATTGAAAAGCAAATTACAAGCTATCCAATCAAGAAACCTGAAATATTTTATTAAAGCTAAAGAATTTGTAATACGGTGATATCTATTATTTTTCTTATTTTTCTGTGCTAATTTCTTATGCCTGTGTAAAATTCACCTACAAGATCTAGTCCTTATTTCGCATCAAGAAAATTGTGCTTTGTATATATTCCACATCGTTTTCAAAATTTTTAAATGCGTAGAAGAAAATTGTAAAGCTATATTGAAATATATAATCCACTCAAAACTGTTATAAACAGGGTGTGAATGTTAAATGCCTTAAGGGGGAAAGGATTACATGCTGACGTCACCATGCTAAAGTTTCCCCCTTACAAGTAATAAATTTTAATGCACATGCGTATTTATAAGCACAATAGCCCTATCAAAAAACGAGAGTAACGATGAGGAAACAACTGCGCTAGATGGAGCACAGAAAATTTTTAAACTTAAATATTTTCGATTTCGATTCTCAGGGCCCATGTCCTATTTTTTAGTTTTTCTAATTTCTAGTTAAGACTCAAGTAAATGAGACTCAAAGCTACAAGACCCATTCTTGACAGGAGATTACAATATGTCACTATGAGGACACTAAAGCGACAAGCATTTTAAAAAACTAGACCATTAAGTTTATATATTTATCCCAATTGCTAGTTTTTGAACTATTGGAGTTTTAAGGTGGCAAAAATTGGTAAAGAAAGTTCTGAAAAATGTGCATTAACAGCAAAAAACAATTCCTCCAACCAAAAATACCGGGTCAAGACCGGGTCACAGCTCCTGACCCGATGACCCGGTCCATATAGTGATCCGAATTGACTCGGTGACCCGGTTTTATCTCTGGTGTCTGCACGCCTTCTTGTGCTTTATACTCTAACTCATATATAATAACGATTAACAATGTAATGTATAGTTTTTCTCAATGTTTCTGCAACTTTTCTCTATAAGTATAGTCTTGAATGCCTGGTTCTGGCTGGCTGCTGTCTACAGCCTAATAACAAGAGTGCATAATTGCACTATAATAAGAAAGAAGAAGAGTAAGCCACCAGAGGGCTTCTCTTCTTGGCATTGCTTAACGGTGCTCCGACCACAATACGCGAATTTTCCCCCGTTGGGAGGGGGGTTGACCAAATCGACAGCGCATGCCGCATACCCCCCCTCTGTTTGGTGGTGGGGATAGCTGAAAAGTGGTCCCCGTTTAGTGGGGGGGGGGGGGGGGTAGCCAACAGCCAATCAGATTGCAGAGACCCCCCATTTGGTTGGGGGGGGGGGGGTAGGGCAGAAGATTACGGTACAGTTTTTGTTCTATTCGAAAATGGGTCCCCGTTTGGTGAGGGAGGGGTAGCAAAGAGAGGTCACCGTTTGGTGGGGGGAGGGGTCACCCTTGGCTGATTGGCTGTTGGCCCATTGGTTGTAGAGCCAATCAGATTCAGCCAATCCTAGCCTGACCTGGCGACTCCCCCAAACGGGGACCCCCTTCTGTATACCCCCCACCACCAAACGGGGACCCCTTCCGCATACCCCCGCACCAAACGGGGACCTGTTTTTGCTACCCCGTCCCCCCACCAAACAGGGGCACCGTTACGCAATGCCAAGAATAGAAGCCCTCTAGTGGCTTACTCTTCTTCTATAATATGAAGGAATTAGTTATGAACTCTTGCTACTAAGCTGGCTGTCGTGTCGTCCTATCTTTTAACTAAATGAGTCGAATGAAGTACGAACACACAGGAAACAAACATGGTTTAATTGCGTATCCAAATGCTATTAGCAAGAATGTTGCGAAATGTTTATTCTCTATCTGTAAAAAGTAAGTTACCGACAAATTGTCTTTAAGCAAACATTTGTAAAGTTGAAAGGAACTAGTTTCTCAGCCTGCGGCGGTAGGGAATCCCTGGTTTAGTGCAAAGAAGCTTAGCAGTAAGGTTTTGCAAGCTCACCGTTTTTATCAGTGGTCAATTCTGTGGGTAAAGCTGCTAAATATACATAAGCTGTGCAAGTGTTTTCCAACGATTAATTTTTCATTCCTGTTTGACCGATCCATTGCTTTTCTAAAAATCTTACAATATGCAAGATAAGGTTTAGCTTCTGTGTATGATTGCAAAGTAAGTACTCAAGGCATTATTTGGAAATCTTGAAATGATAAGCTTCTAACAATAGCTGATGCTGCACTTGAAATTTCAGCTAATTTTGAGCAATGAAGGTTCAATTTTTGGGTCAACCGATATTAACAAAACTGCTCGAATAAGCTGGACGTTATTTGAGTGACTTTTAGTCCTCTCCGCAGATGTCGGGCTGCACTCGGCCCACTCGGGCTGCTCAGGCTGTACTTGGGCCGGTCGGGCTGTTCGGGCCGTGAAGCGGCCCTCCGGCTTCGGGCCGGGCTGGCCCGGCCCAAAGAGGTTGGTTGCCCCGAGAAATTTCTTAACGGCGCAGCCAATCTAGCAGTTGAAATTAAAGCAAAGTTCCTTCGATAACTATTAATACAACATTGAAGCATTCTGTGAATCCAGATTACTATATATATATATATATATATATATATATATATATATATATATATACATATATATATATAATATTTGATCCTTTTTTGCTATGGGGTAGTTACTACTTTAAGCACTACGTGAGGGCTTTATGATGGTGCGCTCTCCGCGGTCCCTGTTCTCAAAAGCTGAAGAAGCGGAGAGACGCTGAATCGCTGATGGAAAACGTGATCCCTATGCCAAGCAGGTGTACGGTTCTTGCAGTCTCACCGATGCAACCTGCTTTGCTTTGTCCACCCGACATAATTGACGTAGCATACTTCGAGAGAAGATGGCTGAAAAAACTAGGTAGGCCCTATATTTGAAGTTTTGCAAGAGGAATATTAAATCAGTGATCCAATCCAAGACATCCCGGCAATATATAGACGTCAGTGTCCAGTGATCCAGGTTTGCTGATTTCGGTAATTGGAGTTTACGTATTTTCTATAAGTTGGAGCATACCCTCTGAGCCAGGTAGCCACAAAATTAACCCTTGTTCGCACTAAAATAGTATCAAGAATACATGCTAGAATAAGAGAATTAAACTGGCTGTCATGTAACTAAACAAGCTAGACATGCTCGCTCGGTACTAAGTGCATGCTTTCATATAAATACTTTGGTTCACTCATCCGCTAATTAGTATAAGGCTTACTGAAGGTATCTTATTAGTAACTTTTATTTATTATAACCCAAATTAGGTTAGTGCAACTAAAAAACTAATTTCACACTACAGTTTTCAGCTCTTTCTAATGACAAAAAATTTGCAAGAATTATTATGCAACAATATTTATGCCATTAGAAAGCGCAGAAAAAACCATCAGTATGAAATTAGGATTAGCTAAATGCTACCATAAAGGTAGACTTAGCGAATCGGCGAGCGCATAAGCATACATATGAAAGCACTTAGATCAAAGCTAGGACCTCCCAAAACAGTTTGGGGGAGTCCCGAGTTAATGAACCTGACATGCCTAGCACGTTTAGTACATACACGATGATAGTGTAATTTTCATGTGTACTCTTATTCTATTAGTACTAGTGCTATTTAGTATAGGTATATCATCCACCAGCCCAACTGTTTGTGGGCCGGCAGGCTCGTTGGACAACAGGAGTCTCCCTCTAGCATGCCAACTAGAGGTGACAGACAACGGCCTCAATATGTACTCTTGGTAACTGCTATGGATTTTAATTTCAGTAAAATTATAACAGAATGCAGATTCAAAGATTCAAACATAATCACCGATATCTGGCCAAATAATTCAGTAATTAAACAGAACAACAGCATCATATGTAGTAGCACATTAAAACTACAGCAGTACACATGTTTAAGAAACTGCTAAAATACAGCGAAGACGGGCTGAAGCCACAAATCGTAACAGACAGAAAAAAAATGAAGAACGAAGACATTACTACATAAAGTCTGATACAAAAATGTGTGAAGAAAATTGTGATCAGTTATACTGTATCTAATATTCATCTGAGACCGATAACATTATATAATTTCAGAATCCTCGTGATGAGAGAAAATTTCTATAAAATTCAAAATTTTGAAAATTCAAAAAATTTCGAAATATCGGTTTATCGTGGTTTTTCTGCGGAATATGTATGCATGCTAAAAATTCTTTGTTTCAGCAAAATTCTCCCATCTGAAAACACACAGAGTAAGACATAAGAATGAAGAAATGTTTTCTATCAAGCACTGAATGAGCGAGAAGTCGCTTGTCAAGGTTTGAAAAGTGGCAAAGATCAAAGGATTTCGGAAATCGAGAAATGCTAATAAAAAATGGAAACCTTAACCGATTTTATTCGTTCTTGTGTCATTCCGTGTATTTTCAGATGGGAAAATTTTGCTCAAAAAATAAATTTTTAGCATGCATATTCCGGAGAAAACCCCCCATAAACCGATTTTTTGAAATTTTTGCAATTACCAAAATTTTAAATTTTATAAAAATTTTGCTCTCAATACGAAGATTCTGAAAATATATAATGTTATGGATCTCTGAAGGATATTAAATGCAGTATAAGTGATCACAGTTTCTACACACATTTTTGTGTCAGACTTTATGTAGTAATGTTTTCGTTCTTCATTTTTTCTGTATGTTACGATTTGTGTCTTCAGGCCGTCTTCGCTGTATTTAGCAGTTTCTTAAACATGTGTACTGCTGTAGTTTTAATGTGCTACTACATATAATGCTGTTGTTTTATTCTGTTCAATTACTGAATTATTTGGCCAGATATCGGTGATTGTTTGAATCTTTGAATCTGCATTCTGTTATAATTTTACTGAAATTAAAATCCATAGCCAGTTACCAAGAGTACATATTGAGGCCGTTGTCTGTCACCTCTAGTTGGCATGCTAGAGGGAGACTCCTGTTGTCCAACGAGCCTGCCGGCCCACAAACAGTTGGGCTGGTGGATGATATACCTATACTAAATAGCACTAGTACTAATAGAATAAGAGTACACATGAAAATTACACTATCATCGTGTATGTACTAAACGTGCTGAGCATGTCAGGTTCATTAACTCGGGACTCCCCCAAACTGTTTTGGGGAGGTCCTGGCTTTGATCTAAGTGAAAAAAAAGAAGAAACTATATATATATATATATGTGTGTGTGTTATATATATGTATGTATGCTTATGCGCTCGCCGATTCGCTAAGTCTACCTTTATGGTAGCATTTAGCTAATCTAATTTCATACTGATGGTTTTCTGCGCTTTCTAATGGCATAAATATTGTTGCATAATCATCTTGCAAATTTTTTGTCATTAGAAAGAGCTGAAAAACAGAGTGTGGAATTGGTTTTTCAGTTGCACTAACCTAATTTGGGTTATAATAAATAAAAGTTACTAATAAGATACCTTCAGTAAGCCTTATACTAATTAGCGGATGAGTGAACCAAAGTATTTATATGAAAGCATGCACTTAGTACCGAGCGAGAGCATGTCTAGCTTGTTTAGTTACATGACAGCCAGTTTAATTCTCTTATTCTAGCATGTGTTCTTGATACTATTTTAGTGCGAACAAGGGTTAATTTTGTGGCTACCTGGCTCAGAGGGTATGCTCCAACTTACATAGAAAATACGTAAACTCAATTACCGAAATCAGCAAACCTGGATCACTGGACACTGACGACTATATATTGCCGGGATGTCTTGGATTGGATCACTGATTTAATATTCCTCTTGCAAAACTTCAAATATAGGGCCTACCTAGTTTTTTCAGCCATCTTCTCTCGAAGTATGCTACGTCAATTATGTCGGGTGGACAAAGCAAAGAAGGTTGCATCGGTGAGACTGCAAGAACCGTACACCTGCTTGGCATAGAGATCACGTTTTCCATCAACGATTCAGCGTCTCTCCGCTTCTTCAGCTTTTTGAGAACAGCGCCCGCGGAGAGCGCACCATCAAAAACCCCTCACTCAGTGATTAAATTATTAACCACCCCCTCGCAAAAAACCATAAAATATTATATATATATATCTATATATATATATATATATATATATATATATATATATATATATATAGTAATCTGGATTCACAGAATGCTTCAATGTTGTATTAATAGTTATCAGAGGAACTTTGCTTTAATTTCAACTGCTAGATTGGCTGCGCCGTTAGAGATTTCTCGGGGCAACCAACCTCTTTGGAGCCGGGCCAGCCGGCCGAAGCCGGAGGGCCGCTTCACGGCCCGAACAGCCCGACCGGCCCAAGTACAGCTGAGCAGCCCGAGTGGGCCGAGTGCAGCCCGACATCTGCGGAGAGGACTAAAAGTCACTCAAATAACGTCCAGCTTATCGAGCGGTTGTTAATATCGGTTGACCCAAAAATTGAACCTTCATTGCTCAAAATTAGCTGAAATTTCAAGTGCAGCATCAGCTATTGTTAGAAGCTTATCATTTCAAGATTTCCAAATAATGCCTTGAGTACTTACTTTGCAATCATGCAAAGAAGCTAAAACACTTCTCTTGCATATTGTAAGATTTTTAGAAAAGCAATGGATCGGTCAAACAGGAATGAAAAATTAATCGTTGGAAAACACTTGCACAGCTTATGTATATTTAGCAGCTTTACCCACAGAATTGACCACTGATAAAAACGGTGGAGCTTTTGCAAAACCTTACTGCTAAGCTTCTTTGCGCTAAACCAGGGATTCCCTACCGCCGCAGGCTGAGAAACTAGTTCCTTTCAACTTTACAAATGTTTGCTTAAAGACAATTTGTCGGTAACTTACTTTTACAGATAGAGAATCCAAACATTTCGCAACATTCTTGCTAATAGCATTTGGATACGCAATTAAACCATGTTTGTTTCCTGTGTGTTAGTTCTTCATTCGACTCATTTTAGTTAAAAGATAGGACGACACGACAGCCAGCTTAGTAGCAAGAGTTCATAACTAATTCCCTTCATATTATAGAAGAAGGAAGTAAGCCACTAGAGGGCTTCTATTCTTGGCATTGCGTAACAGTGCCCCTGTTTGGTGGGGGGACGGGGTGGCAAAAACAGGTCCCCGTTTGGTTCGGGGGTATGCGGAAGGGGTCCCGTTTGGTGGTGGTGGGGAGACAGAAGGGGGTCCCCGTTTGGGGGAGTCCCTGGTCAGGCTAGGATTGGCTGGATCTGAGTTGGCTCTGCAACCAATGGGCCAACAGCTCAATCAGCCAAGGGTGACCCCTCCCCCACCAAACGGTGACCTCTCTTTGCTACCCTTCCCTCACCAAACGGGGACCCATTTTCGAATAGAACAAAAACTGTACGAAAATCTTCTGCCCTACCCCCCCCCCCCCCAACCAAATGGGGGGGTCTCTGCAATCTGATTGGCTGTTGGCTACCCCCCCCCCCCCACTAAACGGGGGACCACTTTTCAGCCTTCCCCACCACCAAACAGAGGGGGGGTATGCGGCATGCGCTGTCGATTTGGTCAACCCCCCTCCCAACGGGGGAAAATTCGCGTATTGTGGTCGGAGCACCGTTAAGCAATGCCAAAGAAGAGAAAGCCCTCTGGTGGCTCCTCTTCTTCTTTCTTATTATAGTGCAATTATGCACTCTTGTTATTAGGCTGTAGACGGCAGCCAGCCAGAACCAAGCATTCAAGACTATACTTATAGAGAAAAGTTGCAGAAACATTGAGAAAAACTATACATTACATTGTTAATCGTTATTATATATGAGTTAGAGTATAAAGCACAAGAAGGCGTGCAGACACCAGAGATAAAACCGGGTCACCGAGTCAATTCGGATCACTATATGGACCGGGTCATCGGGTCAGGAGCTGTGACCCGGTCTTGACCCGGTATTTTTGGTTGGAGGAATTGTTTTTGCTGTTAATGCACATTTTTCAGAACTTTCTTTACCAATTTTTGCCACCTTAAAACTCCAATAGTTCAAAAACTAGCAATTGGGATAAATATATAAACTTAATGGTCTAGTTTTTTAAAATGCTTGTCGCTTTAGTGTCCTCATAGTGACATATTGTAATCTCCTGTCAAGAATGGGTCTTGTAGCTTTGAGTCTCATTTACTTGAGTCTTAACTAGAAATTAGAAAAACTAAAAAATAGGACATGGGCCCTGAGAATCGAAATCGAAAATATTTAAGTTTAAAAATTTTCTGTGCTCCATCTAGCGCAGTTGTTTCCTCATCGTTACTCTCGTTTTTTGATAGGGCTATTGTGCTTATAAATACGCATGTGCATTAAAATTTATTACTTGTAAGGGGAAACTTTAGCATGGTGACGTCAGCATGTAATCCTTTCCCCCTTAAGGCATTTAACATTCACACCCTGTTTATAACAGTTTTGAGTGGATTATATATTTCAATATAGCTTTACAATTTTCTTCTACGCATTTAAAAATTTTGAAAACGATGTGGAATATATACAAAGCACAATTTTTCTTGATGCGAAATAAGGACTAGATCTTGTAGGTGAATTTTACACAGGCATAAGAAATTAGCACAGAAAAATAAGAAAAATAATAGATATCACCGTATTACAAATTCTTTAGCTTTAATAAAATATTTCAGGTTTCTTGATTGGATAGCTTGTAATTTGCTTTTCAATTTTTCTATAGCCTACAAATTAAGGGATAAAATTAGTTTTAATCGATATATAATTTAAACAAACTGAACTCTTAACTTTAATACAGTGCTAGACTTCCTATAGGTATAGTATATTTTATGCTCTAACGTATGCAGAATTTGCGTAATTTCGCATTTTTACCGACATTAGCAAACATGGATTACTGATGTCTACAGCCGGGAAGTTTTGGATAACTGATTGATATTACTCTTGTAAAACTTAAGCTATAAGATGTAATTAGGTTTCAGCCATCTTCGCTCGAGTTATGCGAGGGTAATCTGTATTGGGAGGACAAGATCGGTTGCCCTCGGTAAGACTGCAACAAATAACCGTACACCGACTTGGCATGGGGCTCACGTTTCCATCAGTTTTCTATATACGTAATGCCAACTGGCAATTGGTAAACTAGCCGTTAGCAAAAAGTTCAAATGTGATAATTATAATTAGTGGCTTGCACTAATCGGAATTAAGCCCGGTTCACGATGGTGTGCTTTGTGCTCTGTGATTTTGTGCTTTTGTGCTTTCCCGGTTTATGATGGTTTTCTCTGCTTTGTGCTTTATGCTTTTGTGCTTTTGGTTTGGGAATGTGTAATGTTACGGATGAATTAAAATTCGAAAAGTTAAGAAAATTCAGTAAATCATGGATTGTGATCTGAAGTGGAAATGTTTATTGCGATATTTCGCGAACATCTGTTGCTCAGAACCTGGAATGAAGTATGTGAACGTCCAAGCAATTAGTATGTTTATTGGTAATTATCAGGGATGGAAACTGGGTCATGGGTCATTGGGTCATGGGTCGTTTGGGTCGCCATTTTTCCTTGGGTCACTGGGTCTTGGGTCACTGATTTTGTGAAACCGTTGGGTCACTTTGGGTCTGGGTCAGCAAATTTTAGTGGGTCATTTTGGGTTTGGGTCACAGGGTCTTGCCAAGTCCTTAAAGTAAGCTTCCGGTTTCAATTTTTGTGGTGGAAATTTAGCCAATTTTAAAATAAAAAACTTTTTAAAAAACTTTTTGCGCCTTCGGCGCGATCACTAACAATTTTATTAGATTTAGCACTAGCTTCACAGAAATCAGTAGTTAAATGTGACTTGACTTGCCATGCCATTCTATTTCAGTGGGTTCATATATATGGTAAAAGCCATGTCCCAAGGTGGACATATTTCTATCGATTTTAAAATTTACAATTCATAACAAGATAAGCTTTGAAATCTTGATGGGACCACTTAGCTTTTACCAGTGACCTGGAATGATCAACTTCATATGCTACAAACTTTCCACCGGCATAGGTGTTTTGGAAAAAAACAAACTATCGACCTAGTTTCACGAAAAGGGGAATGTACTTGTTCTTGCCTCTTTTTTTCAAAAATTAGGGAAATTTACGGTGTTTTCAAATTACTGCACAAAAGGACAATCACGTTTAGGTAAAGTCCGTCTGGGTAACGTTATTTTATTGGGTCATTTGGGTTTGGGTCACAAAAATTCTTGGGTCAGTTGGGTCTGGGTCACGAAAAGGTTTGGGTCATTTGGGTCTGGGTCACCAAACTTTAAAATTTTATGGGTCGTTTTGGGTCTGGGTCAAATTTGCGTTTGGGTCGAGGGGGTCATGGGTCACAAAAAGTGACCCAGTTTCCATCGCTGGTAATTATGCTAGTAGCAGAGTTGCCAGTCGGTTCAAAACACCCAAAAATTCACGAATAGGGACATAGGTTCTAGTGTTGTTGGGGAATAGGGTTAGAAATAGCACTATAACCCACTGAAATGACGTAAAATGGGATAGAACTTCAGCGGAATACAGGGGGGGGGGCTACTAAAAAGGTTTGCCCCCGACTTTTGTCCGATTGGCCTACTTTTAGGCGAGGATATAGAGGATGGGTGTGGTCAAAAAAAGATCGGGTACTGAGATCTTAGCTGCTTTCCAGCCATGTGCAGCCGTCGGGTTTATGTGCCCGACCCCCGTTTTTCACAACTACCAACATAATTAATTGAAAATTTCAACTGACTGCTAGGCCCAAGCTTCAAAGCTGCCATTCGCCAATATGATTTGGCACATATGTCCCTATCTGCAGAAAAATACTTGATGTCTGTATCTTATCTGCATCTAAGAGAATCACTCGTCAAAGTTGATGTTTCGGCAAAAATTTAAAAATTTTTGGCCAACGAAAGGAAAATTTTATTACTGGTGCGAGCTATAAGGCTGTAATTTGGCTTAAAAGGAGGCCATATAGGAGTTCTCATTTGTGCCAAATGGCAAGAAATTCTGCTGCGTGAAATAATTTTTACGTCAACTTTAATCTTCAAAAATTGCCAAAAACGCCTTTTTTTAACAATGGTACCCCAGAAATCGAAAAAATAAAATTTTTTGAAATTAAAATTTTTTGAGATATTTGAACTCAACGAGGTCGAAAACACACCCACAACAAATTTCAGCTCGATTAGTGAAGGTTTGCGACTTCTATGGCTGCAGAAATCCTCTACACAGGAACCGACATACTGAAAATGGCGGTTTCGGCAATTTTTGAAGATTAAAGTTGACATAAAAAATTTTTCACGCGGCAGAATTTCTTGCCATTTGGCACAAATGAGTACTACTATAGGGCCTCTGTATATGCCAAATTACAGCCTTATAGCTCGTACCAGTAATAAAATTTTCCTTTCGTTAGCCAAAAATTTTTAAATTTTTGCCTAAACTTCAACTTTGAAGAGTGATTCCCTTACATGCAGATAAGATACAGACATCTAGTATTTTTCTGCAGATTGGGACATATGTGCCAAATCATATTGGCAAATGGCAGCTTTGAAGCTTGGGCCTAGCAGTCAGTAGAAATTTTTAATTAATTATGTTGGTAGTTGTGAAAAATGGGGGGTCGGGCACATAAACGCGACGGCTGCACATGGCTGGAAGGCAGCTAGGATCTCAGTACCCCATATTTTTTTGACCACACCCATGCTATATACCCTCGCCTAAAAGTAGGCCAATCGGGCAAAGTCGGGGCAAGTCGATTTTAGTAGCCCCCCCTTAATAAGGGTTAATTAGGGTTACCAACTAATAATGGAGGGGTCGTTTCGTTACCCTTCCCGGGTCAGTAATAGGCCCAATCATCACTTCTGTTACGTGACGGAGGAGTCGGTACTCTTCCCAGGCCAGGAATAAGGCCTTCCATTGTCAAGAAGCACATCAAAAGTTAATTAAAACAGTTTAAAATTAGTGAAGAAAATGGATCTAAAGAAAAGTATTGCAAAATAACTAGTAATTTAACAGGAGAACTCTGTTTAAAAAACGTTTCGCATTATTAATAAGTACAAATATTGGAAGATGGGTCAGTAAAAAGACCATAATTCGTCAGCTAGAGGCATAGGACAACAGCAGTTAACATTCATAGGTGTTAGTTAGTCTTAAATTGCACTAATTAGGTAATAAGTAATTAATTTTTGATATTTTGGTCAAAAAAGTAACTTAGGCTCATCTGAAAGGCAATTCTTTTCTGATTCCGAAAATCCAAACCCAGTCGTTTAATTCCCAATATTGCGAAAGATATAAGCCAAAAAAGTTTTGAGTGATTACGTTTTAATTTTATAATATTGGCCTTTTGTGACCTTTGCAACAAAACGTAACAGTCACGTGTTGTTACGCCCATTCACCTTTTCATTCATTCTACTGGGCCTCTGTTGGCCATCCCCCAACAAAGATTTGCCTAGCAGAGAAGGAGTTAGTACACACCTTAGGTGTAATAATAGGTTCGGAGGGGGCTTAACCCTCTCCCAAATAAATAAAATAAAATAAAAATTAGTTAACCTTAGGTAGTTTTGTACGTGGAATATTAACATTTAGTTTTAATTAGTTAAAAAATTACGTAGTTCTTTGTATGCAAAAGTTTTTGCGCAACAATTGCCCTGAGTTCCAGCAAGGGAGAGCAATTGTTGCTAGGATTAACGAGCGGCTTCCCTTGTTTTCGGCCGAAAGGTCAAGCCTCAGGAGGAAAGAAAGGGGCTTGGAAACAAGGAAGCGCCTAAAAATAATAAACATAAAATTTACTAAATATTACGGTCAAATTGGCACTTAATATTTATTTTTTCATACTGGGCCCCGAGAGGCCTTTATTTCGTACTGTTTCGTTTTTCGATTCATGAAAATTAATTTTTAAGCAGAAAATTTCCCCTTTGGTTACCTTTTACATGTTAACCAAAAAGTATAGAAAGTTTCCCCAAAATTCAGCTTGGGAAATTCATCAAAAAAGGGTCAGTTGGAGGGCCATAATTCCTTTTTCTCATTAATCTCCCCTCCAACGAACCAGCTGCTTCGCCAGCCCGCGTCGGGCACACACTTTAAGATAGGGAGCTTCTTTTTTTGCTTTTTATATGCATTTTTAGGGGTTTTATAGAGAATTGATATTTTGAGTGGGGACCCTCCCCTGAGTTGAGTTAGGAGGTCCTTTGGTTACGACCTCATATTAGAACTGAGCTAAATAAGGAACAGTTTCTCCCCACAGCCGGCAATTAGGAATTGCCGGCCATAATTTTTAAAGATAGGCGCTATCATGTGCAAAAGAAGTATTGTCTGTACTTGTCTACTTGTGTAATTTTGTGTAGGTCTAAAACTATTAGGACCCAAAAGCCCAAGAATCGTTTTAATTATTAATTATCTAGTTGTTTGCAGGGGGAATGGCCGGCTTCCCCCAGTTAAATTAATCTCGCAGAAGCTGTCCTTAGCGGAAAATGTGTGTAACTTTGTTCTTGTTGTAATTGCCTGAGCAATTATTACTCGTTCAGCTTTCGTCAAAGTTCCCAAAGTTTCGAAAAGCCTAATTTCTGTCAAATCTGTAAAAGTCACAAATTTCAAAATGAAGATGGAAGTCAGTCAATTCCAGGATTAGGACAAAATGTGCATACAAAGAGTAGGTAGGTGTAGATAGGAAAGTACTAGGATTTGTATTATGTGTTTAGTTGTTTATGTAATCGTTGGTATGATTGTGATGGTAATTGTGTGAATGTGATCCCCAAATTAACGCAGAATTAGATACTTGGGTAAACTCCTTATGGATTGTGAGGTTCCAAGGTTAGCCCCATTTCTAGAGTGTGAATTGTAGACAGAAATTGTGTAATTGTGAGTGTGAATTGTAGACAGAAATTGTGTAATTGTGAGTGTGAATGAGGGCATATATACCATGTAAACTCCCTTTGTTCGATAAGGGTCTTGGAAAAGCCAGAATGAAAGCGCAAATACTCAGATATTAGGCAGGAATTGGGCCAAATTGAGTAACAATTTGGCCCCTAACCGTAAATATTTAGGGATTTATTGTGTTTAAAACTTAGATGTATGCTTGGCATGAGACTGCTAATTTTGGAGTAAATGTAGTGTGAATCTTGCATGAATGTTGGTATACTCGGCGGTTTAAAGCAGATTCTGCAGCCTATGGTCACGGGGACCCCGAATCAGGTCTGTTGGCCTGTTGGATTTCCGGTCATCTGTGTAGGTAGCCTTGCGATTAGGGGACGGATAAGCCGCATTCATGGAATCCAGAACTAGCCGAATTGGAATTATAACAGGGATAATGCACAAAATAACAGGAAATTCGCCACAATTAAGTATTTCACAGTAAACGTCCGATTAGCGGATTAACAGGTCATTTAGTTTTAATCCAGGAAAGCAATTCTAGTTGTGTTGTGCTGGTAAATTCCTAGTTAGAAAAGTGTTTACTCGGTGTAGTTTTAGTTAAGGATAAGCGTATCAATTATCTTGTTTAAAATGGTTATTAGTTCATGGTTCGCAGCTTTAATTGCTTAAATTATGTCGGTTATAATGTTCCGCTTTAAAACGCAAAAGAATGAACCAAATGGAAGGAAAAGAGATAAACCCGTGCTGAGATTCGAACTCAGGACCTCTGGATTAAGAATCCAGTTGCTCATCCAGTTGAGCCACACGGGTTATAATCAGAACTAGTTCAAGCTAGCTTATGTACAACAGCAACTTGGCAACCCAGCACGTGTGCATTTGAACTAATACACTGCATGTACAAATTACGCATATGTGGACGCAAACTTTGATCACGATTTTCTCACGAACAGCTGGACGGTTTGAGCTGTTTCAAAAAGGAAAATGTTCAGCTCTTCAAGCTCTACAAAATGAGGTGACTTTTGCCCCAATTAATTTTCATTAACTAATTAACGTAAACCGAGTTAACGTTAACACAGAAATGTTAAGCCTGCGCAGAATCCAATCTGCGCAGGTATTACTCAACTTTAATTATGTTTTTCTCATTAATTATTGAATATTTTTTGATACTGTAAGCGTAAAAATGCTCCGTTTTTCAAGCTCTACAAGAATATGTAACGTTCGTCCAAATTCATGTTCATCAAAGGTTTGCTAATTTATACGCCAGTTTTGTACGAGTACTGACATGTGCTCGTGTGAAAGGGTGGTTGTACGTGCGATTTCCACTCGGCTGGCTGCTGGGGTTGCCAGCGCCGGATCGAATAGCGGTTCGGTACGTCCCCTGTTAGGGCACTAGGATAGGTGGGGGTAGATTTAGAAGTAGAAGTAGAAGTAGTTCGGTAGGTCGGTAAGTAGGGACTGCGTAGAATGGCTGCTGAGACAGTGAGTGAGTGAGTTTTTGCATTTTTGGCATAAACTGACTAGAAATTTATGTGCGAAAACTCACTCAAAATCAGCCAGTTAATTTTAGTTCAACGTAATCAGTTAGTTTAAACAAGAAAATAGTTAGCTATAGGGCCTTAAGACCAAAACAACCAATTATTATTAAAACTTTAGTCTAGTATTATGTAAGCTTTAGAAGTAAGTAGATAAGCAGTAATTAATCCAATTACAGTACTTATGTAGCAGGTGACCATCTTCCAATATTAGAAATTCACTTAAAACACCAAGTTTCGTTCATATTTGTGATGATCAATTGGCCACGGGAAATAAGCCTATTTCCCGTGGCAAATCAGCGAAATTGGGCCAGAACCAGGCCGGAAATACAAGTATTGTTCAGTCATTTTGTCTGCTCAAGAGAGAGAGAGAGCCTGTGAACTTTTGTCAGATTCTGTCTGTATCAATCTAAAACGGCCCAGATGGCTCGGTTTGTGCGAGAAAAAGGTAGAAGCAAGCGAATTTTCAAATGGGGCGCAAACAGTGAATTTTTATACGTTTTCAGGATTGTCTCGCCCAATCTCAAGTTCAATCAGACCCAATTGGGTCCAAGAAATAAAAACATTATGAATCATTTCGTGCAAGCAAGGAATTACGTCAAGTTCAACCAAATTCAACGAAATACAACCTAAAAATGGCCAAGAGGGTCTATTCGGTGATAAGAAATTACTAGAATCGGTTAACATTGTCAAAAAAGGCAATAACCAATGATTTTGAGTTATTTCGTCTATTCACAAGTTCAAATAGGGCCTAAAGTGCACATTTTGGGCCTGGAAAGCAAAAGAACGAGTAATGGTTGCTGGGTTCGATTCCTACACCATATCCTTGTACTAATGGGTTTTACTTTTAACCCATTTGATTCAGGTGCGGTTGTTGCATCACGCCACTGTCTGTCCGGACCTGTATGCGAAAATACGATAGCCAGTTAATTCGGAAGGAGATTTGCGTCTAGAAGATAGCCCAGTAGAGAACGTAGTCAGGATAACGGATTGGAACTACTTTTGTGATTCATAGTATTTGGTCAATTTCTGAAAGGTACCTTGATGATCAATATTGGCAGCACGTCAGACTAAGACAGAGACAGTGCGCAGAAGACAAACCTGATCAAGTTAGGAAACGAGGCCAAACCTGAAAAGTTTATAACGGACACTAAAACCTACATCAAATTCAGCAATCAAGACTTTTACAGTATTTCGATATGATTTCAACCATTTCTTTCGCTCTTAGGCCCTATTTCTTTAAAGATTAAAAAGGTCGGATTAAACGGATTAAACACCAGCAGGATTAAAGCTTTTAATCTCTATTTCTTTATTGCAGGATTAAACGGATTAAACAGATTAAAATTAACTCGTTTAAACCTGCTATTTTAACTCGCAGATTAAATGAGTTAATTTTAATCTGTTTAATCCTGCAATAAAGAAGCAGAGGTTAAAAGTTTTAATCCTGCAGGATTTTAATCCGTGGGTTAAAACTATAATCCATGCGCTATTTCTTTATTGCTGGAATTAAATTAACTGGGAGCAGTTATACGAACTTGTACTATCTGAAAGCGCAAGATTTGCCCGATTCAACTCAGTTTTGGTGCGGATATGCTTTCAATAAATGATGTCGATCGGATCGGTTGCTAAAATTCACTTCCGATCCGATCCGCCAATTAGCTGTTGATCTGATCTGATCTAGATCAGGATCGGGCCGATTCGCTCCGATCCGACCATAAATTAAGGAGAGTCCCTCATGAAAAAGTTTATGGTCAGTGATTATGCGCATTTTCACATAAAATTTTGTCACATAATGTCCTGCGCATCGAGATTACATTTTGAGCAGTAACCCAATTTAAGGTGGTGATTCCTTTTGGGCACATATTGTTGTTTGGCGGAGTAAATCAAGATGAAATTTGATGAAACTTTTCGAAATAAGTTCTTTTAGCATTCGAACACCCTCCGCGCAATCCCGATTCAAAAATTCTAGATTTCCGGTCAGAGTGGTTTTTCCCAATTTCTGAACGTTTGGCACCGGCTATTAGGGATGGGCGCGGAAAAAAGGACTGGAAAAAAAGGTTTTTTCCGTTTTTTTCCATTTTTTCCGATGGGGTGGAAAAAATGGAAAAATATTCCTAGTGTTATTTTAACGATTTTTACAGCGAAATTTAATGTTTTCTGAACTTTTCCGGCGATTTTGCTCTATTTACAACCTTTTCCGTGGGTCATAGTAGGTGGGGGTATGCTAAATCTGACCAAATTGTATTTGGGTTTTTTCGAAGCATCGGAAAAAAATGGAAAAATATTCGAGACATGTTCTGAAAGTTAATTTATGAGTTCAGAACATTAAGAAACTATCAAAAACACTGTTTAATAATATAATAAGACGATATTCATGAACTTGAGCTAATTCTGGAATTTAACATTTTTGCCATGTTTGCGTAACTCAGGTTGAGTTAACTATTTCATGTCTATATATCAGTGGAATGTTCAGCCAAAAACTGTTAAAACATCTGGATTAAAACATTAAAACATTAAAACATTTACTTTACGAGGCGTGTTACCTACGAAAACCGCAGACCAGGTCTAGCAGAACCGTCAAGGTATACAGAAGTCACCTGTAGTTTACTCTACAGTATCGTCTGCTGAAGATTCCTGTAATCAATACTGGAAACCTTGTAAGCGCTTGTGTAAGTGCACTACCGGGTGGGGCTATTAAATATCTTGAAAACTGCGTCTATGCATGCAGAAAAATGAAATAACGCAACTTTTAGCTCATTGGTAAATTTTGGGGTGATCAGAAAAAAACGAAAAAATGGAAAAAAATGGAAAAAAACCGGAAAAAAGGTTGTTTCTGGCAATCTTTTTTTCCGGAAAAAAACTAACCCTACCGGCTATACAGTTATGTTCTTCCAACTGCTATCCTGTAGGCTGCTATCATAAAAATGTAGTTTTTGCAAAAACACGACCAATTTTTTCCAAAGATTGTGGAGCATTCACCATGCAAGTTTGAGGGCTGCTGCTGAACAAAAAAGTAGGCAAAATACAGGTTACGCACACATTTCAGCTTATTTCTCTATAACGAAGAGCGATTTCACAATAAATAAAAAATCGCCCCCAGCTATTTGATGGAGGTATCGAATGATATAACCGATGTCTGGCGAAAAAATTTACTTGAGTCTGCAAAAAATCTGGAAAATTATACTTCTTCTAAAATGTGTTAAAAATATTTTAGAAAAGCAACATTTGTTTCGTGGTATGCATTAAAACGAGAAAATGTCGAGCTACATTTTGCTATAAAAATGGCTTCTCAACTCCAAGTAATGAATGAGTAATAATGGTGCAAACTTTATGTGACCAAAGGGAATCACCACCTTAAAACTGGCTGAAAATGACGGTGCCGCTGCAAAAACAGACAATTTACATCTGTGCATTCCTGACTGTGGAGCTTCATTCGGTTGCACATATGTTTATTAACTGATGTAAACAAAGAATTCCGGGTAGTGTTTAATGGAGAAAATCTACCTTAGAGTTTTATTTAGTGATTTTAAGGAGTAGCACCGTCGTTGGAAAGCATTGACCATAATAAACATTGAACAGCCGATAACATGAATTTCACGCGTGTCCGGACTATGGTGGAAAAAGGAAAAGTGTTACCCACAATGAGAGCTTTCGATTGATATATATAAAATTTGTCATATTACGAAAATTTGAAAAATCCCTATTTTCAAGTTTTGCTAAAAATCCGCATTGCCGAGCCAGAGAAATATCGAATCCAGGCAGAGCTAACCAGAATCAGGTGGTATCGTTCGAATTGATTTGTCATTTGCTGTGATCTGTAGGAATTAGAATTTTTAGTTAGGCATCCCAGTTTTCAAAATATTTCATTCATCGAAGTTGCTGATCCCCAATTTCAGCGTAGCAGAGCACTCAAGTTTGGTTGTTCTGAAAATTCAAAAATTAATACAAAATTTAAAGGAGTAAATTAAAATTCCGCTTCCTACAAATCACCATTTGAGGTCGTTTCTACAATTTAAAATGGATGAAAATACACCAATAAATCCAGCACTTTTTCCGTTTTCTATGTTTAACACAATATGAAGACCTCCACTTTGACCTGAAATTTAATTTTTTAAAAATTCGGTGATACAGTCAATAAAATGCTACTTATGATCAAAATTAATTTTAGCAAAATTAATAGTAAACGTCAGCGAAAATGTTTTCCAAAAATTGCAATGTTTAGCAAGCAGCAATAGCAATGTTTAATGGTGACAAACGACATTAGTTTCGGTTTTTTCAAAAATAGCTGCTGTTGACAGATTCATTATTCTGGCTAACACAGTGGTCAGAAATGTAAAAAATACGCTTATATAACTAAAGTTGGGTTTCCTTTTTTTAATTAAATCAGCGTTTTCGCTAACATTTTTATTAACGGTTGTCAAGTTCATGAAAAATGATATATTGTTGTATTTTTAGTAGAATTGTTATTTAGCTAACTGAAATTTTAAAGTTTCTTAAGAATAGGAGAGCTCACTATTTATAATCAAATAACCAATGAAAATACAGAAAATGTGATTACGGTAGATAGATAGCGCTATCTAGATACGCAGCAGCTGACTGTAAATGCTATATTTCGCTCTTTTTGTTTTTTAATCCGTTTAACCTCCGTAGCAACACGAGGATTAAAAATCAGTTCAAAATTAGCTAGCAGGATTAAAAGAATTAAAATTAATCCTTAAAGAAATAGAAATTACGGCGGTCGGATTAAAGTTAACTCTCTCATTTTTAATCCTATGCTAGGTATTAAAGAAATAGGGTTGGATTAAAAATTTTAATCCTGCATGAATAAAGAAATAGGATTAAACGTTGGATTAAAAGCAGCTCGTTTAACTCGTTTAACTCGCTGGATTAAAATTTAATCCGTTTAATCCTGCTAGCTATTTCTTTAATGCGGATCACACATGGGCAATGCCTATACTGGGCCTATACATGTATAGGCCAGAATCCGAAACCCCCGCGCAGTGCGCAGCAAAATTTTTGACCCCCGCGCAGCGCGAAGCGCTGCGCAAAGATCTCTGCGTGGGGTTCAGCACTTTTGGAACCCTCGCACAGAGCGACGCGACCCTGCGCGAGGGTCAACACTGTTGGAACCCTCGCGCAGAGCAACGCGACCTTGCGCGGGGGTTAACACTGTTGGAACCCTCGCGCAGAATAACGCGACCCTGCGCGGGGTTAATACTGTTGAAGCCCTTGCACAGAGCAACGCGTCCTTGCGCGGGGTTCAACACTATTGGAACCCTCGCGCAGAGCAACGCGCCCTTTCGCGGTGTTCAACACTGTTGGAACCCTCGCGCAGAATAACGCGACCCTGCGCGGGGCTAATGCTGTTGAAGCATTTGCGCAGAGCAACGCGTCCTTGCGCGGGGTTCAACACTGTTGGAACCCTCGCGCAGAGCAACGCGTCTCTGCGCGAAGGTAACACTGTTGGAACCCTCGCGCAGAGCAACGCCTGCAGAAGTCAGCACTGTTGAAATGTGTTTTGATTGTGCTCGTTTGGAAAATAGCAAAAATATTTCGATGACTTAGTTGCGTTCCATTAAAATTTTCGATAAATCTTGACAAATAAATTGTCTGAAATTGTTCCAATGCGCATTCATTTCTTTCCATACGTTTTCGTTTCTGGGGGGCCCCATGTATTACATAATGTCTTATATAATATGTTACGGACAATGTGCAACAGGACTAATACTTCATACCAGATTAATCTTTTCAAAGGTTTTAATTTTTATATTTTTTCAAAATACAAAACCTTCATTTAACATTTAATGTCTGTGTTCGGTTTTTATGCAGTTTTGAATATTTTTTTCCAATTATATTTCTTCCAGCAATATTTCAAAACTCGCCTAAAACTTTCCTTTTGATACTCAGACGCAAACTTTAATGGATTGCTTTATAAGTTTTGAGCTACGTAAGGCCTTTCGAGAAAAATCTTCGATTTTGCTTTGCTTCGATCTGTCAAATTAATTTCAAAATCAACGGTTTGTGCGCGTTCTGATCCTCTGATTATTTTTCTGAAGCTTTTATTTTCGTGGGGGTTCCAGGGACTCTGAGTTTCTTAATTTTACTAAGAGATTTGATCATTTTCGATGGGGGTTCACGGGGTACTTAGGGCTTCTTGGGGTTCTCAACTTTCCTATGAGAGTTGATCCGTAACTATATAATTTTAAGTTGTTTGCTGGGAGTGTAGGGATGCTGGAATCTCTGGGTTCTGGAGGCTCTGGGGCTTCTAATATCGCTATAAACTGTATTCTGAACTACACGTACTACTTACGGTGGTGTGTCTTTTCGAGGTACTATTGTAGCTCACTGCCCGAATCAAGTTCAAATTTGATGAAACTTTCAAAATTACTTCTTTTAGTGTTATAGCACCCTCGGCGTGGTCCAAATTGAAAGTGGGCGTTTCCGTTCGCGGTGGATATAGCAGATTACTGACAGCTGGCTAGCAGCTGCATATATAGTGTGAAGTTTGACTCTATTGATCTTAATAAAATGATGTTGCCTGACTTTTACTCTCTAGACTAAAACTCGATTACAGGTGAACAAACGTGGTGTGTGACGCTGGAGCAATGTACGGACCTGACCAACTAGAAATCAATGGAAGGATTACAACGGTTTATTGTAATTTAGACAAGAACTTGACGACGAAATGAATACAAAAACATTATTTTCCAACAGGATTATGAACTTAGACAAAAATACTAATTCAACACAAAAACGCCCGGCGAAAGCCGGCAGAGCCACAGAAGTAGAAACTTAACCCAACCACCAACTTGACCAACCCCAAAGATTCGAACCTAATATTCACGACCCAACCGCTCTTCATCAAAAACTACCCCCAACTGCTACAAACCAACCCAATATGGAGGACTACAACAATTAGCTATCCGAACCTACGAATTTAGACAAGAGTAATGCGAAAAGGTTGAACGTTTGTCAAATGAAATGTCATCTTCACTTAGGCTTAGCAGCACATGAATAATTTATATCTTTCCTGCCGGTGCTAACTTCACAATAGTTATACAACTATATTCATTCGAAAGACCTCAGTATGCCCTACAGTTTTGCCTATTGAAGCAACTTTCTAGCTTTTCTCGTGAGATAATCAATCATTAATAGTGATTCAAATATATATTCCATCTCTTCTCTAGGTAAAATTAGGTAAAGGTAAATTAAACTAAAGATGTCGATTTGAAGACAGGCCAGCTATTCGATGCGTGATCATTAGCCAAGAGATTTTTCTGTATCTATAATGATTAAAAATGTGGTTTTTGCAAAAATGGGACTGATTTTGCTCTAGCGATTGGGCAGCATTTAATATGCACGCTAGAGGGATTGCCTTTTAACAGATGTGTTTTGCACAAACACACCGCCGAAAGCTTTTTAGTTCCCCGATTGCTGCTTTCCAGCTAAAATTGCTTTATAGAGTTGAGAAAAGTTTATGCGTGCAAAATTACAATAAACAAGTCTGATTGGAAATTTTTTGACCCCCGCGCAAAATTTTCGTTGGCTGTATAGGCCACGGTCGCATCCATTGCTCATGTATGATGCGGATTAATTTTAATCTAATCCGTTTAATCTTTAAAGAAATAGGCCCTTAGTCAGTCGGGGGTCATTACCCTCGCACCCCTGCTTTAATCGCCCCATCGAGGATCAGAAGACTAGAAGACTCTCTACTGTATAACTTGTGGTAATTTCCATTAACTACGAATAAGTAAGGAAGGACTTCCCAACTCCCAACCATTTCGACTTCCTCAAATTTCTATCTCACATACATAGCATCCCTGAACCGTGTGTCGGAGCGAAATTGGTGACCGACTTTCGGGGGCTCACCCAAAGACCGACCCTAGGTTAATCTTTAGTAAATTAGTTTATTGTGATACTAGTCTGTCAGTCCTATTGTAAGGAGACGTATAAAGAGTAACAAAGCACAAGCATATAGGGTAACACATAGCACATAGGGAACTTGAGTTGAGTAATCGGTAGTAAGAGTTGATAGAGTAGAGCGGTGTAAAAGGCGTTAAGGTGGTAGTACCACTACCGGGGTGGACGTTGAACAGATACTGTGAACTAAAAACTTAATCAATCGCTTTGAAATTTTGCATAATTGTTCTTTATTATGTTTTGCATCAGATGAGCTGATCTATGACGCTGCGGGGACTGGCTTGCTGTCTACACAATAGGAAATGTATTAAAAGCTTTAAACTTAAATATCTCCTTCAATCCTTTATGAAATCATTTGAGATTTTCAGTATATGGTTAGTTTACATATACGCTCAGGCCGTTTTTTTAGTTTTTCGTAAAAGTGAGTTTTCCGTTTTTTAGCGTGTTTTGAAAATTTGTAAAATTTATATCTTGCTTAATATTGCGTTTTTCCAAAAACCAAGAAAACGGCCTGAGCGTATGCTGATGCAAAACATATTTGCAAAATTTGGTCCATTTATACTGAAGGAGTGACGAGAAAATCAAAAACAGAAATTCTGTAATTTTTCATTGTTTGCTTTGGTTTTCGAAATTTCCTAAGCTTTCAAGCAGCTGCAAAGTGCTTTCTATTAAATAATGCACATAAATAACGCAAAAGGAACCGCTTGAACCCAATAGATTTAATTTTCGGATATACTGTTTTTACTTTACATGATGTGTGCAAACGGTCAACGTAATTGAGCTATATCAGCTATAGATCAGCTATTCAGCTTCACCCGCTTGTAACTTTTGATAGAAACCACGTACAGAAGAGATATGCACATCATTTTAAAGCTCTTTTTATGCTCTTTCAAACGGCAGATTCAAATTTAGGATACAGGGCTTAAATAAAAATTTGATTATTTGCGCATGCGCTTAGCCGTGATGGTAGCTAGCAAATTATGCACTCTCAGACACCAAAATTTTATGCAAAGATAGCCTGCCCACCAAACGTGTTTCACCACTAGTTTGGTTGTGTTTGCTTCATTTATGCCATGATTAGGTCGAAAATCCCGCTAGTGGTACTACCACCTTAAAGAGTATCGATCTTGTCCCTATAACCTAACCAAAGTCGGTAATATTATTCCAAATTGGAATAATATTAATAATAACCAAAAGGGAAAATATCTGGCAACTCTGGTACAGTAAAATTGTACTGTATCACATTATATTATATCTGAACCGTTTGTATTGTAATAGATTTCTTATTGAACGCACATTGTAATAATTATAATTGCATTGATTTCATTAAATCATTTGTGTGCTAGTTACTGAGTCTTATTACAAGCAATAATGGCGCGTTTGCCTTCATTACACAGTGTGTTTTCCGTTGAGTCTTACTACAAGCGGATAAAGGCGCGTTTGCCTTCGAATACGGTGCGTTAACCGTTCAACCATTAATCACAGGGATCCAGGACCGAATCAGCATAAGTAAGTTTTCCTGGCAATCTCGATGTGGAAGAAGCTACCACCGAGGTCATTCAAATCCAGTACTGTTGATCAGAAGCAAGTGCTGTTCCTGCTTGCCGTTCAATTGGAAATCAGGAGCCTCAAACGAACTCACCGACGAAGACCCCAATCAAGGTTGGCCGCAGAGAATCTCTGATTTTGGAACACCACCTTTCAGAGATCTGGTGCTTAAGGTGGTAGTACCACTACCGGGGTGGACTTTGAACAGATACTGTGAACTAAATACTTAATCAATCGGCTTGAAATTTGGCACTTTTGTTCTTTATCATATTTTGCATCAAATGCGCTTGTCTGCAACGAGGTGGGGGCTGGCTTCCTGTGTACACAAGAGGAAATGTATTAAAAGTTTTGAATTTAAATATCTCCTTCATTCCTTTATGGATTTGTTTGAAATTTTCCATGTAAGCTTTAATAGTTTATACGCTCAGGCCGTTTTTTTAGTTTTTCGTAAAAGTGCATTTTCGATTTTTTAGATTATTTTGAAATATTGTAAATTCTATATCTTGTCTACTACTGCGTTTTTCCAAAAACAAAGAAAACGGCCTGAGCGTATGCAGATATAAAACATATTTGGAAAATTTGGTCAAGTTTGGTTGAAGCAGTGACGAGAAAATCAAAAACAAAGAATTCGCAACTTTTCATTGTTTGCTTTGGTTTTGTGGATTTACAATGCTTTCAAGCAGCTGCAAGGTGTTTTCTGTTAAATAATGCACATAAGTAACACAACGACAACCGTTAAAACCCAATGGATTGAATTTTAGGAGGAATTGTTCTTGCTTTACATTGAGTGCGCAAACGGTCAACGTAATTCAGCTATATCAGCTATATATCATCTATTCAGCTTCAATCGCTTGTAACTTTTGATAGAAACCACGCACTGAAGCGGTATGCACATCATTTTAAAGCGCTTTTTGCGCGCTTTCACTTAGTTCAGTAAAATATAATATACGAAGCTTAAATAAAATTTTGACTATTTGCGCATGCGCAAAGCCACAATGGTAGCTAGCCAATTATGCACTCTCTGACACCAAGATTTTGCGCAAAGATAGTTTTCCAACCAGTTTTGCTTTACCCAATGTTTTGTCAAGATTGCTTCATCCAGGGAAAAATTACGTAGAAAATCCCGGTACTGGTATTACCACCTTAAGTCTGTTTCGTTGCGAGCGGACGTGCTGACTTTCCGTGTAACTGAAAGATTAGAGCTTAGAGCAGATCGTGTCTTGCTCACTTCATGCTCACTTCATGCTTCACTTGCTGCTTCATGCTTCACTTCATGCTCACTTCATTACAAATGTTTGACAATGTCAAAGATTTTGAGTTGTGCTTTGGCTTTCAAAAACCCACCCGGATTTTTTTGCTGGAAGCGTGCCAGAACAATTTTGACGGTGCCATTTGAAAGAGCGGGATGTTTTTAGTAGGTCTGCATCGAAAAATCATAACGAAACGGCCCGACGTCGCAAACTGCCCGAACTTAGTAACAAAAAGCTTAGTAAACGCTTAGTAACGCTAAACAAAGCTTAGTAACGCTTGTCACAATCTTAGTTATTATGTACTCTTGATCCAGGTAAAAGAATAAAAGCAAACACGTACATTAAAATTTTATTTGCAAACTTCTTTCTTGATCCAAGAGCAGAGATCAGCCATAGATAAAGTAAACAAAACAATTGTTCTATTCGGCACACTTTTTTTGAAATTTTTGGTTTTGTTGGAGTGCTGCATTATTTTTACACGCCACAAGTCCAAATATTCAAATTATTTCAGTAAGTTTGTAGGTTAAGGTAACAGTATTTATAATTTCAGTAATAGCAAACGGTAAATACAAAGTTTACATTTAACTAGTCGAGTAGCATTCGTTACGTAATCAAAATGCGTGATTGCAGTCAACTTGGTGTAACCAGCCCTAACGGAACGGATTGGAATCATCAACGGCATAGTTTCACCGGAAATTTTGGTTTGGGGAGGGTAAACATGGAAAATTTGGCGGTAGATCCCCGAAATGTGATGGGGAGTACCCCCGAACCCCCCCCCCAAAATTCGGACCTCAGGAAATTCAAAAAATGGCCTAAAATCGCAAAATTTTCTGTAATTTTAACCCTTTTTCGTTAAGACTTGTTTTAATCGTTTTCGGCGTTTGCACGGTTTTAAAGCAATTCTAAGCCAAAATTTGAGAAAAATTTTTCAAAAAATGACCATGTTTTGGCAAAATTTATCAAACTTCTTGGCTCCAAAAAGTGCTGGGGGGAACCATAGGTGTGTCAGGCATAGTTTCCTTTGGGGGGGGGGGGGGGGGGGGGGGGGTGGGGGGTATCCCCCCCCCGAAATTTTTTGACCAAATTTACCCCCCCCCCCCAGATTTTTTCACTTACCCTCCCCCAACTTTTGGCTACCCCCCCCCCCCGAATCCCCCCAACGATTTTTGGACCCAAAAACTTAGCTAAATTTGGTCGAAAAATGGTCATTTTTTGAAAAATTTTTCTAAAATTTCGACCTAAAATCGCTTTAAAACGGTGCAAAAGCGCCTAAAACGTTAAGAACAAGCCTTATTTTGATGAAAAAGGGCTAAATTACGGAAAATTTTGCATTTTTTGGCCATTTTTCGAAATTTCTGAGGTCCGAATTCTGGGGGGGGGGGGTGGGGGGGGTACCCCCATCACATTTCGGAGGTCGGCCAAGATTTACCCCCCCCCCCCCCGACCCAAAGTTCCAGGGAAACTATGGTGTCAGGGGGGGGGGGTCGGGAACCCCCCCACCAAAATGACAAATTTTGGCACAACCCCCCAGAATTTCAGATTTTTGCTACCCACAGGAAAACCTCTTTCGGGAAAAATCGGAAAAAAATCAGGATAATTTATTCCGATATTTTTCCAATTTTTTCAGACATCCGGAAAAAATCGGAAAAATATCGGGATAAACTTTGTAGTTAAATAAAACTATTATTCCGGTTTTTTCCGATTTTTCCAGGAAAAGTTTTCCTGTGACCCCCCCCCAGATTTTTGGCCAAAAAGTGACCAAAAATGGCATAAAATCGAAAATTTAGGGGGGTTTCCCACCCTCCGTCGGGAACCCCCCAGATTTTTTGTCCAGCCCCACCTATGGTCCTCCACACCCTCCGTCGGAACCCCCCCTCCCAGATTTTTTGCCCAGCCACACCTATGGGGGTAATCACAGGCATATATATAGGTGTACCTTGAGAAAAACTTGGGGGTGGAGTGCAGGTCACCATAGGTGTGTTAGGGGGACATGAAAAATTTTCGTGACCCCCCCCCAGGTTTCAGATTTTTGCTACCCCCCCCCCCCCACATTTTTGGCTAAAAAGTGGCCAAAACTGGCAAAAATCTCGAAAATTTAGGGGGTCCTCCCTCCACATAGATGTGTGGGGGTGGGGGAGGACCCCCCACCTAAATGACAAATTTTGGCGACCCCCCCAGATTTTCAGATTTTTGCTACCCCCCCCCCCCAGATTTTTGGCCAAAAATGGTATAAAATCGAAACTTTAGGGGGGTTTCCCACCCTCCGTCGGGAACCCCCCAGATATTTTGCCCGGCCACACCTATGGTCCTCCACACCCTCCGTCGGAACCCCCCCCCCCCCAGATTTTTTTGCCCCGCCACCCCGATGGGGATAACCGACAATGGGGTGGGTGGGGGCAGCCGGTTTGAGGTGGGGTGGGGTCTGGAAAAATCGAATTTTGGGGGGGATAAAATTTTTTCTATCAGAAATTTACTAAAAACAAGCAATTGTGCGAAAATTACGATATTTACAACTAAAAATCAACAATATTTCAACATTTTTGGTCATTTAGTCTAACAAATTGGAATTTTTGGAAAAAATTTCGAATTTTTCCGAAAAATTTCCAAGCTTTTCTAATTTTGAGGCTGAATTTTGAAAATTTTTAGGGTGGGGTCTGGCAAATTTGGGTGGGTGGGGTCTTCTTTTACCACGTTGTGAATTCGTTGTAAAATCATTGTAGAAACGTTGTAAAAATTTACCACGATTTTACAACAAATTTACCACATGGTAAACCGTTATAAAGACGTTGTAAATTCGTTGTAAAAGTTGTAAAAACATTGTAAATTGATCAGGTCATTTACAATGATTACAACATTACATTACAACAGATTTACAACAATTTTACAACATGGTAAAATTATTGTAAATATATACGTATTAATAAAAGCCGGACTAAAACCATTGTAAAATCGTTATAATCTTATGGTAAAAACGGATATAAACATTGTAAATCCATTAAAAAGTATTATATAAAATTTCATCTCTTCAACTCGAAAATTTAGGGGTCCTCCCTCCCCATAGATGTGTTGGGGGGATGGGGGTGGACCCCCCACCTAAATGACAAATTTTGGCGACCCCCCCAGATTTTCAGATTTTGCTACCCGCCCAGGTCTTTGGCCAAAAAGTGGCCAAAAATGGCATAAAATCGAAACTTCGGGGGGGGGGGGGGTTTCCCACCCACCCGTCAGGAACCCCCCAGATTTTTTTTGCCCAGCCACACCTATGGTCCTCCCCACCCTCCGTCGGAACCCCCCCCCAGATTTTTTGCCCAGCCACACCTATGGGGATAACCGAAATTAGGGTGGGTGGGGTCCGAAAAAAATCGAATTTTTGGGGGGGGATATAAAATTTTTCATCGAAATTTACTAAAAAAAACGCAATTTTGCGAAAATTTCTGATATTTACAACTAAAAATCAACAATATTTCAGCATTTTTGGTCATTTAGTCTAACAAATTGGAATTTTTGGAAAAAATTTCAAATTTTTCCGAAAAATTTCCAACCTTTTCTAATTTTGAGGCAGAATTTTGAAAATTTTTAGGGTGGGGTCTTCTGGGATGGGATTTGGCCTTTTGGGGTGGGGTCTGCCTCCAAAATTTCGAGAGTGGGGTCGGGACTTTTCCAGTAGGGGTAAGGGGTCCCCCCCCAGGTACACCTATGCCCATTGGTGTAACGGAGATTTGGGGTGTGAGAGGCTCTCTGGAGCCCCCCAACCCCCCAACCCTCCCCCAAAAATATTTTCTACTTTTACGCCAAAAATCGCATTTTCAACCGTTTCAAATGCCAAAAAACTTCAACCATGAATAATTTTATCACTAGACAGTATATACATATATACGTATATACAGATGATTGTATAATTATTACAGCCCGCGAATATGGGTTGTTCGGCGACGCTGTGCCCATATTAGTTCGCCCACAACCCTAGTATGTACTCCTGTCTTTTATAACCTAGCCCCATATTATTGAGCATTTTCAAAACTATTCCTCTCTTGATTTCGCAGCCTCACCCCATCCACCCATATTACTTTTCCATGCTCCGGAGGAGCATTTTTATTTCTTCGTATAGTCAATCGGGTAGAAAAGCCACGTCAAAATTTCGGGAAAAAAAGCCACGACCGCCGTGGACTAACGGGTGAAGCTATTGCAGTAACTCTTGGCGTGTAGAATGACGACCTCAGTATAAACACGCCGATTTCTATCTTTCTGGCTCTCCTCTATATATAGTCAACAGAAGGGTCGACATTGTTTGCAAAAATTTGTTCCTGAAATGGCGGGAAAACGGTAATTTTTGAAAAATACATAACTTTAGTGTCAATAGAGCTATCTGAATAATTTCTACTGCAATCAAGTGGGAACATGTCTGGCTTTGTTCTCACACAAATGCCAAGGGTTCCTGACGTCACGTGGTCTCTGGGCAGGTGTGGCTTTTTATTCCTGATGATTTTTGACCCATCGGGAAAAAGCCAGTCACTTTCTAGACCAATAGTGAATAGTTTTCTTGGATTTTGGGATTATTACTATGTTGAAAATAATCAGCAATTCATGTTTTACAGAGCAATACCGTTTGTAGTTGGGTAGTCCCTGGTAGGCAACTTTTGGACTAATATGTCATGCCAGTCGTTCTGACCGCTACACGCCGCATTTCATCCTTAAACTGGCACATCTGGCCCAAAAGAGCATCCGGCTACAAATTCATTGGACAGCACTATTTTGTAGCTAGCCTTCGTTGCAAGTTTTTAAAAATTTTGTATGTTTACGTTGTATATATTTGATGAAACCTACCCAGTTTATGCTGCAAACTAAAAAAATTGTTTTTACGCTTTACGAAGGCAATTTGCCTCGGTAAACAACAAACCTAGGGTAAATAAGCGATGCCCGAACATGATGGAAGGCTCAGAATTGGTTTACGCCTTCAGGATATGCTTCGACCAAAGTGGCTTTTTTCCCGATGACTGGCTTTTTTCCCGATTTTGGCTTTTTCCCCAGGAAATTAATCACAAAGTATATACATCTCATATTGCTACAGTCCAGAGAAGTCATTAATATATATATATATACATGAAAATAAGCCGTAGGGGTTGTCATTCTTTAAACTACCGAAATTTTCCCATAAATCCAAAAGAATGAGTTCTACACGTCCAAAAGTCTGAAAAAATGGCGTTTTTTTTCCCGATTATTTATATATATATATAAGGCGTAGATAAGGTTGGGTGGGCCCTAAGCTCATTTTGCCCCCCCCCCCCCAGAGATTTTGCTAGCAGAAAAAATTTTTTATATAAGCTCGCGCACAGCTCGAGCTTTATATATATATTGTGCCATTTTTCTGGAAAAGTAGTCTGCAATAGAGGTTTCAGCCCTTTCATTTTTCAAAAAATCGCTAGCTCAAGAGCCAAACTAGAAGAAAACTTTATGCGAAAGTTACCGCAAAAAACAGGTTAAAAGGAATATTTCTAAAAAGCCCCAGTACTCCCGCTTGTCTGCGTTCTTACTCTTTGCTACTTGCTATGACAAGTTGATATTGATTATTTCATTTGTCTAAACTAAAAGTTCCTGTCTTTTAGTTTTGCGGATGTGGCAATTAAAAAATCAATCTGTATATAATTTATTCCGAAAATGACTATATATACCTATACGTAGCTCATAAAAAAAAAAAAATTCAAGCTATTCAAAAATTCAGATTTAATAGTTGAGCCGTTTTTGGTTAAAGTTAGAGAAAATTTCTCAAGTATACTAATTAAGAGTCAAAGTTTTTGTAGCCGTTTTTGGTGAAAATTTGAACAACTCAATTTTATTTTGAAAAGATTGAAAGTTACGGTTGTGGGTCACGGTAATAAAACCGAAACAAATCTTCTGGAGCGGATTTCGGGCCCCCCTGACCCCCTTGGTCAGAAAAGGTCCACCCCTCCGAAGCAAAGACCTACGCCACTGTATGCAATATATACATGGGGATCTGCGTGCTCCCCCATGATACGTCTCGTATATAATATTTGGTTTCAGCTACTTTGAAGACGTTATGGCTGAGTGTCGTTCGTTTCGTGAAAAGTCACCCAGTGATGACATAATTATCGAAGTTGATAATGTGGAGCTCCATTTCAATGCACAGGAGTTCTAGCCTGTTACAGTCCGGTCTTTCAAAACATGCTTTTTGATTATGATTGTGTTGAGAAGACAAGTCGTCGAGTTAGGATCACCGATTTCTCTATTGGAGAAATTGAGTCTGTTTTGGC
>JASAND010010724.1:0-20156 GCA_030248195.1 Trissonchulus latispiculum | reverse complement strand
ATTAGCATTCACCCAGGGGTAGAGTGATGTTATGTATCGTAATAATTAATTAGTTCTTCCGAGCTTTCTACTTTATAGTAGAGATGCACAGCGTTTGTTCGACTGCCGAAAAAGGCATCTCGGGGCTGTAGTTGTTCTGGGACATCCGTTTGGGATTTAGCAAATTCCTGCAACTGCTTATTGTTCTTTAGCATGTCAGTAAACTCCTCGCATTCCCACATTTCAATTGGTTCCGCACCAGTCGATAGCCAAACATTTACGGCGATCTAGGGTTTGTTGGTAACGGCATTTTAATAATTCCCTGAAAGAAGGATTCAGTCCAGAGTTACCTTTAAATAGGCAGTAATGTCCGTGGAAAAAGCATCCATAAAATTCATATATTACTGGTTTACCGCTTTTGGGCAGACTGAGAGCAATAACCATCCACATAGTAACTTCCAAATTTAGTCTCTCCCCCGTTTAGAGCATGTTGTATTGTTTCCCCTGTTTTCGAACTAATCCACCGCAGCCAACACATTGCATTTCTACTAAATTGTTTACGCGGGACATACCCCTGAGGGGGGATTATAGCAATGGTATTTTCTCGCAAAAAGTTACGACGAAAGACTTGGTTACATGCCGAAGCAATCGTTATTGAGGATTCAAAAAGGATCCACACCATTTGTTGCTTCCATTAAAAACTGTCTGAACGCAATACAGGAGGCTCGTAAAATATGTACGTCACTGATGCAATATTCTAACAGTTCTTTACGCAAATCATACTTCATCGAATTATTTTTTGAAAACTCTTCCTGCTGAATTTGATACCATTTTATGATGGCTTCATGCTCTCCAAGCTTCCTAGAAGCAGTATCAAAGAATGATAGGTCGGGCAATCTGCCAACGTAGTCTTGATTTTCCGGTTTATTAAACAGATAAGGGAAATACCCTTTCTTCATTTCTGTGAATCCAAATGTTTTGGGTAGCTTGGATAACGGCATTGGTAAAAAATTGTAAGAGTCAATGAATCGTATCTTAGGGCCACTGACGTACAAACTCAGAATCTTTCCTGCCCTATAAATGACATCCGGTTTGATACCATTTTCGCATAAATAATCCATAACGAAATAACCGTCATATCCGCCAAAATTATGCGCGATAAATGTTGAAGATCTTGTCTCTTTTGAATTGAACAACCAGTGACAGAAATCCTTACCAGCTGTCAAATCGCTGAATGTCCACTGGCGGTGAGGTTCTTCCAAAGATTGAACAACACACAGATTTGGCTTATGCAATCCGTCAGGCATAATCATAGTTTCAAAATCGAACACAAAGTATGATGGTGTCAACAATTGTTTCTGGTTTCTTTCATCTGGTAAAAGATGAGAAGCTAGGTGTAGATCTTCGGCTTCAACCTGATCTTTCCAAGCTTGTGCTACTTCATCAACAGTACTGTCTCCAGGAAGAAAAGAAATGTCTTCTCCCTGATCCATAATGTCAGCTGTGCAGTCAGTTGTCTGTCGATTATTAACAACTGGCTGCATGTAGCATTCATGATTTGCTCCGACCCACAGCTTACAAGTAAAGCATTGCACCTTTCCACAGTGATGATCATTTAGTTTGGTATGATAAACTACGCGAGAGCAACTTCCACATCTCTCCTCATTTTTTGGCATATGTTGTTTACATGGTTTTCGTAACATGCATGGCTAAGCCAGTATCGATTGCAGTTTTGACAGTAAGTAGATTCTGCAGTCGTTTTGTCCGCAGTATTTGTGCAATAAACGTAGTGGCATAACCCACAGCCTGAGGGGCAGCGGTGACGAAATTTAGCTGTGTCGAAGCCAGTTTTGCACTTAGGACAGTAATTGCGTGTATTCAAAAACGCTGCCATTTTTGTGATGACGTCGAAGTGTCCATTATACAGAAGTAAGTTAATTTGTTTATCGCTAAACGGCCCACTAAATATATTCTCGCCAAATTGGTCAGCAGACCAAACGTTTATTTGATAGCTTGGCAGATTTTGTTGAATAGTACGCAAATGACTGATTTAAAAAAGCTTCGCCGCTTTCGAAGCTACATTGTTCGATGATCTGCCGAACGAGCTCGTTCCGCAAGCCGCTGCTTCGATCCATTCGAGTTATTTGTTTTAAGGTACGGTCACGCGAACGTTTTCCCAAATTAGGCTTTACTGAGTTGAACTTCTTTTGAATAGTATGATCTATGATTGACCTTGCCACAACGATCGCATGAATTAAACAATTTTCTGCAGCGTTTATTTGCAGAATACAACGTTTCTTTCTAAGCCAAATTGGTAGGCTGACAATTTTACGAGTTCTGATATTTCCCAGAGTTCTACGTCCATCACCAAAACCGCGGCCAGGCTCAGGTACACTGATGTGAGTTATGGTCAAGAGAACTCCGGAATCGAAACGAAAGTTTTCGTAAGACTGAAGAACGTTCATGATGTGATCAAGAACTAATTCGGGTGTGAAGTCGATGACAGAAATCAATGGCAAAAGTATAGGATAATCCAAGGTAGGAGATTCCAACATAGCTTTAAGTTTGTCATAAGACTGAAAGCTGCTTGTAATTAGAGATATTACGGACGATAATATTTCGTGAAGAAGAACAAAAGCATCTTCGAGTGAAATATTCTCCATATCTTTAAATCGAAGGCTAAACGTACTATTAGTCGTATGAAATTTGTCATTATCACGCTCAGATGTCTGATAAAGGCAATAATGTTTCTGATCAGAAATAATTGGAGAAAAGACATTCATCCTAGGCGGGGCACCACCCACCTGTACTTCGTCAGTCGAAGAATGTGGGCCATTAAAGCCCTCTGAAACCGTAGAATCTACATGGGGTGGAAAGTCGGCGGTGTGACGAAGACGGATGTGATTTTGTAGATTCCCTTTTCTAGTAAAAATCTTCCCACAGAATCGGCAGCAAGTCTGATGTAAAGTTAACAAATGATTACGTAACACATCATTACTGTCAAAGCTTCTGTTACAGAGCCTACACTTGTTCGGCATCTAAAACAAGAAACTGAAAATAATTAAAATAACATTAATATCATAGAGGCAGTATCACTATGGATATTTGGCTGTATTAACAACTTTTTTTACGAGCTATTTTATGTTTGCAATAAAAAATGTTTTATTTGGACTACTAGAAGAGGAAGAAGGCAAATTATCAAAGTACTTTGCAACAATTATTTTCAATTTAAATTTCTCATAGTTCAGCTAATTGTAAACTTTATATGTTTAAAAAAGAATGCAAGTGTAGCACAAGATGAGGCCTCTAAACCAGCAAAAAACTAAAGTAGGGCTCGCTATGTAAGGCAGTTTGCTTTGCTAAGTTAAATTAAGCTGTTAAAACTATATGGCAAATACGGCGCCTACTTTACAAAGGGATGCTTCAAAGTTTAAACAATTGATTTTCTGGCAAAAACAGACATTACCTTATGCGCTAAAAGCTGGTGTCTTTCAAAGAACAAGGTTGCTAGAAGAGAAATAATTCTCGGAAATAATGTTAGCTAACTGCTTTGACTTCATTAAGAAAAGCTTTAAGATATTTGTTGTTTTTGAGACAACATTAACAGTTACCAATAGCAGTTAATAAGATGCAACAAGCAACAGCAGTAATTAACAAATCTGAATTAGGTTTCTCCCTTTCGTCAGTGGAGGTATTTAAAGTAATGAAGCAGTGACTTAGCCCCAGGTGAAATGATTACACAATTAAATGATTACTGATTGCGCAATATGCAGCTCTGACGAATTTTAGGAAAAAACAATCTGGCGGCTGGGCGGGAGGGATGATTACGCAGAAAGCTTGTTGAATCAGTGCGGAGGGCGGGGTTATAGTTAGCGAAACACGAGGTTGTTTTAGCAATAAAGACATTCAAGGAATTGTGACGTAATTGTTAGATAGGTAAGGTTAGCTAGGGTCTCTTATTGTTGTTTTATATCACGTGATATAAGCAGCCATCAAAATGATTGCTATATAACCTGTTTTGGATGACTATCTAGGTAATTGATTTGTGAACGTCAGTTTTTAAATTGACAGTTAGTATTAAAAAGTAATATAACAGCTGTTGTCAATATTTAATTATGTTGGTGACGTCATTAGTTGGCAACTGTCCAACTTGAGAAACTAGCGGGGGGGTGGTGGCGATCTTTACTACTCTCGTTCTTAAAACAATACTCCATTAAAACCAATGTTTAGCTAAGGAAAATACAAGGGTATAAAGGAAGAAAAATCAGACACTATAAATTACAATTGACTGCACAATGCATACCGTATTTGGTTCGAATGAATTCCTGGGGGTCGTCCTCCCACAATTCCTGGTCAGCAGGACTGTGAGACATCAGAGGGAATATCACATGCTGAACCACATCCTGAACACACAAGATACATATACAGCGTAAAATAACGTGTTAAGTATGTATATATACAGTATTGTCACATTTACCTATTCACATACATACGTACTGAATAGCACAGTAAGAAACGCTCATTGTCTCAAAGGAAGACAGCCCTCGTCGTAAGAAATCGGAGACCCTCACGTCTGGTCTACAGCAGAGTAGACAGTGAGCATACTACTATGATATGAAAAGTGGAAAACACAACTTCAAACGATTAGCAATTGCTGCATGAGCATTATGTCTGCTCTGCAAAATAGACCAACACTTAGCCGTTAAATGACGAAAGAAAAAACCATTTCCAAATTTTTGATCCATCAAAAAGCAATAAGCTTCTCTTATACAAGGCCCATCACACAACGTCCCTATTTTGCCCACAGCCCATAGGGTCATTAAGAAGGAAAAGTTAACATCCACACAAAAACGGTAGTAGACGGATTAAATTTACCATCATATGCGTCTTCATAAATTTCCAAGAAAAGGCATGACTCGTACTGAAATTAGACATCCATAATTACGACACGTATTAGGACCTCAGTCACCATGGTAAACCAAAGCATGCCAAAGTTGCAAAGTTCACGGATGGCCTACGTTTTTTACGCTTTAGAGGGCCTAATCATGTGCGTGCGTATAAAACTGGTATTACTGATACAAATAAACAAAATCATGTAGAAAACAGAAATAAGACGAGAATATATTTTCACCAAGTGAGTAAAATGCGGAGTGCAGACTTGGATGCTATCTACTATAAAGTGAAATCTCTCACTCTTCCTCAGAAGATTTCCTCAAAAAAACAGGTAGATTTTTGCAATCTCTCAGTTCAAATGTCAAAATAATTCAGAGCGGAAATTTAGGTAACTAATTTTTGGAAAGTAAGAAACTTACCAAGTAAGAATCCAACAGCTTACCCTTCAGACAAATACATTAATGCTTCATGAATCACTCTGGGTGATACGTATTCACCGCCACGATGCCTACTCAAAATGCCCAACACTGTCTCAATTACTGGTCCTGAAATAAACACACAAGACTACACCACAGTACGTAGGACAATCTAGGGTAGGACACTAATACAACCATTTTCATAAACTAACATAGAATTAATAGACTCCACTGATTTAAAAAACTAAACATGTAGCATTACGGAATTCGACTGCCTACACAGAATCTTCTGAATCAAACAAAATCTAAATTCTGATGCCAGAAGTCTGACAACGTCACCGCACACCATTACCATCATTAAGACTTCAATGATGAACAAAATGTCACCTTTCACTACAGCACACCGCATATATACCTAGCACACTATACCTGCACAGTTTTTCAGATAGAAATCGGCAAACTGAGTGTACTCGGAGGCCACTGTGCCCGGGTTACCATAGCGCTCAAAGATACGATGGAGGAGATGCATGGCCCACTTCTTACACTTCCACCAGACCAGCTCGGGCCGCTCCTCTTCGTCGACCTGAAGCGTCTCCGGGGGCACGGGTCGCTCAACGACCAGTCGGGCCGCCTCCATCCAGCTCATAAAGGCTTCCTGAGACATCAGCTGGGTGTTGAAGGAAAACTGAAACAGAAAACAAAAAATACAGCTAAAAACTAAAAAATCCCAGACTGACAGATAAAAATCTAGTTTTCTAGGACTGATGAGAATAAACCTACACACAGACGCAGTAAGTATAGAGACAACACAAAACTAAAGTCTGACCAAAAATTCTTGGAACCGAACTGTGAGTGCTTGTCCTGAGTTAACCTTTGAAGTTAAAGTATATATTTTTAGAAATCTCAGGAGGAGGAGAATCCGGCAAAACAAATCTATAATAACGCTTCAGATTCGGAAAGAGAATGCTAATTAATTCATACTCTAGCAAGGTCCTTGGTCCTACGGTCCTTGGCCCAAGACATCTCCGAAAATCCGGTCACATCCGGTCCATGTCCGGTAACCGGATGTCGAGGTCACAAAAACTGTACAGCAAGATGGGTAGGTCGTACAGTTTCGCTGATTGAATGTTTGGATTCAGCGGGTCAAAATTAGTCTATATACGAAGTTTTGTACAATATGGACCAAAATTGCGTGATTTATGGCCGTATCCGGTGCGAAAAAAACCGGAAAAATCGTTTTTTCCGGTCTGGTGCTCGGAATCGCAGATAAAAATGTTAGTTTTTGGCACAGTGAATATCTGGGAGGCTACTTTCATTTTACCGGTGTCAAAGTAATCGAATATCCGGTCGATTTGCGGTTCTGAGCTTTGAAATTTGAGACTTCGTGGGTTATGATCTCAGTATCCGGTTGGTACGGAAGTCAAATTATTTCATTAAAATGATACTTCGTCTATCCCTAACAAGCATCAACCTCAAATTACTTCATATCTGCTGTAAGTTTTGAATGATAGCGTTTTAAAAGTGGGCTGATTTTGCTGGTTTTGTGTAACCTATTAAACCGGACATGAGATTTGGTCCTACACGCTTCGCTTTGTCGCATGCAATATAAGTTATTTTTGAGCCATTTTTAAAAATCCACCATTCAAAAGTTACAGCAGATATGAAGTAAATTGAGGTTGTGGCTTGTTAGGGATAAACCAAATAACATTTTAATGAAATAATTTGACTCCTGGACCAACCGAATACTGAGATAATAGCCCATGAAATTTCAAATTTCAAAGTTCAGAACCGGAAATCGACCGGATATTCTATTACCTTGACACCGGTAAAATGAAAGTAGCCTCCCAAATATTCATTGTTCCAAAAACTAACATTTTTATCCGCGATTCCGAGCACAAGACCGGAAAAACCTACAGTTTCAAATTCAAATACAAGATTGCACGTACGAGAGCACGTATGTACAATACCTGGACCAAGGCGAAAAATGTCTTCCAGATTAATTTCTGAATAAGTGCTGACTCAGCACTTGGATCGGACATCATCGTATGCAAAATTTCAAACAATCGTGGGAGAAACGATTTTGCCGTTTCTGTCAAGGGTTCTCGTTCCGGCTCCTTTTTATATCTGAAGCAACAGACACTCACACGCTTGTGCGCACGTAAGAATATGACAGAGCGTTGTGCAAGCTTCCATGTACGAAGAATATAAAAAGACTAAGCAGTATATAACGTACAGATGTACCGGCTCATAAACGGCACAAATAAATAATGAAAAACGCCTGTCCTGCAGTCGTCAAGCCAATGCCTTAGCTAGAAACAGGAAAGAGGCAAAGCACCACACTTTTTCAATATTCATTTTTTACTTCGTTTGCCTGAGGCAAATTTAAGAATGGCAGGACAGCAAATGATGGGCAGACCTGCTTACTCGTAATTTTTGACTAGTCTATAGAGAACCATTAAGGCACCAGACCAACGTTGGCCATGAGAAAGACTGGTGCCCAGACTGTCTTCATAGTTCAGATAGTGACTGACAGATTGAGTCACTGAAGGCCATCGACCAGGGAAGTCCGTTTTCAGGATGCTCTGACAACAAACTGCCAACTGCACTCTAAAGCAAAATAAACAACAGGCTAAAATAGACTGACAAAATAAAGAAATCTTTAACTCTAATTCTTTCTGAAGCTATTGATAAGTAAGCAGTAAAAATTTTTTCTGCAATAAGAACTCTTAACAAATTTGTCATAGACAATTTAAGAGCACAGTATTTACTTGAAGGTGCAAGGGTGTCGTAATAACAGCAGCAGCACTAATAAAAGCTCTTTCCACAAGAAGTTTGAAGTACTTTACTGCATAACCAAATAACAACCTACACTGATACATACGTAATCAGGAACCTTAACAAACAATTTATCTACCTTAACATTTCAGGCGATCTAACAATTACGCTGACAAGGCGCTCTCTTATATCATGCCTATCCTGTTCATGAATTGTGAAGTGCAAAGGCTTGGGAGTATTGGAGGTGTGCTTGGGAGCTGAAGACTCGTCCCAGTGAAGATTAACCATATTTTTCAGATAGATCACAGCTAAAACCAGAGGAACGAATATGTAAATATAAAGCGTAGGTATATAATATATATACGTGTATATACAAGTAACAAAAATGCTCCGCGCAAAAGAGGATAATATGTGTGTGTGGCCGTGTCTATCCTTTACATTCCGGTGGAAAACGTAAACATAAAAGTTTCATAGCCACGTGGCGTCATGTGGCACAGCACGTTTGGGTGTGTGGTTCTATGACAAAAGTTGTTCCGTTGGCTTAGGACTTTCATTTGACACAAATTTGACCACTTTTGAAAAAATCCATTTTTCACCTAAAAATCGCCTAAGTACCACCCCCACCACACCCACAGCACTCTACAGGCACTTTGGGTACGCAGTTCCATGACAAAAGTTGCTCAGCTCACTTAGGGCTCTCATTTGATACCGAACTTACCACTTTTGAAAAATTTTGTTTTTGACGACCTGACTCCGTATATACCCGCCCGGACCCTCCAAACGACAAAGTGGAACCAAACCAGCCGCGACACCTATGATATATACGTATACTTATATATATAATATATACGTACAAGTAACAAAAATGCTCCGCACAAAAGAGGATAATATGTGTGTGTTGGCTGTGTCTATATAATATCCTTTATATACATTTCGGTTGAAGAAGTAAAGACAAAAGTTTCATAGGCACGTGACGTTATTTGGCACAGCATGTTTGGGTGGGTGGGCAAGCAACAAAACTTGTTCACTGAAAATTGTTCACTGTTGTTGACCACTGAAAAATTTTATTTTAGACCCAAAATCGCCGAAGTCCCCACCCAAACCCACCACAGCACTCTACAGCCACTTTGGGTACGCAGTTCTATGACAAAGGTTGCTCAGCTCACTTAGGGCTTTCATTTGATACCAAATTTAACCACTTTTGAAAAATTTTATTTTTGACCCAAAATCGCCTAAGTAAGTCCCCACCCCACCCCACCACAGCACTCTACAGCCACTTTGGATATGCAGTTCTATGACAAAAGTTGCTCAGCTCACTAAGGGCTTTCATTTGATACCAAATTTGATCACTTTTGAAAAATTTTATTTTTGACCCAAAATCGCCTAAGTCCCCATCCCACCCCACCACAGTACTCTACAGCCACTTTGGGTACGCAGTTCTATGACAAAAGTTGCTCAGCTCACTTAGGGCTTTCATTTGATACCAAATTTTACCACTTTTCAAAAATTTTATTTTTGACCAAAATCGCCTAAGTCCCCACCCCACCCCACCACAGCACTCTACAGCCACTTTGGGTATGCAGTTCTATGACTAAAGTCGCTCATCTCACTCAGGGCTTTCATTTTATACCAAATTTTACCACTTTTGACAAAATTTTTTTTTCGACCACTTGACCCCCCCCCCCCCCCCCGACTGACCCTTCAAACGGCAAACTGGAACCAGCCCAGCAATTAGGCACGTCGGACGGCAAAACGGATACCGCGAATGAGCTGGGCACACCAGAAAACCCCTATAGACAAAGTTTTGACAGGCCAGGTTAGAGCCTACCATGGACCTCCAGGAAGCGGTTTCCGACTTGACCCTCCCGACGGCAAAGTGGAATCAGCCCAGCAAGATGGGTAAGTCTGACGGTAAAACTGACTGCGGGAATCGATTCTCCGTGCCAGAAAACCATTGTATGGAAGGTCTGAGCTTTTAAAGTTGGATAGCGAGAAATTTCGATTTTTCATTTTTCGAATTTTCGCCATTTTTGACGGGTCACTTTGGTCGCTAGGGAAGTGATAGAGAAACGCAACCTGGACCGTTAGTTCAATATATGTAATTTCTGAATATAAAAAGAAATCAGCTCCAGCTCGTAACGTTCGACCTGAGCGACGACCACAAAAATGGTCACTTTTCGCTATGAGCCGACTTTGCGGCGCCACTGCGGTGCTGTGGCCCAGCTGCGGCGCAAAAAAATTGTGATTCTTAAATTCTTTAGAGGGTACTACTAGACCCTATAGCCCTTTAGGTTGGCCCACCGCTGCAGTTCACGTGAAAGCGGCGAACATTATGTACAATACAACCATCAAATAGGAGAAAACGGAAAAAAAACATCGCCGCCATAACCGGTCCGGGGCGCAACTTTTTAACGGTAAGTGATACGGGGCTGAAACTTCACAGATATACTAAACTCGATGTGCTCTACAATTTGCGCATGAAATTTGCGCTGGATCTGCGCAGGATTTTGCGCAGCTTATTTTACACTGTCTCCAGCCACTTTTCACACATATACACGTATACTTAAAAATTTATTATTGGGTTGCCGCTTTTTCACAAAAAGGCAACCCTTTGTGTTGAGTATGTCCGTTATTATTATTATTTCTTCTCCGGATTCTTGTCCCCCCCTCTATCTCGAGATTGGGTGGGCCGATCGGGCTGAAATTTGCAGTGGAGTTGCGCATGGACCTGAACTGCTCCCGGAAGCGCGGGGAGCCCCGGGGAGCAGAGGTGCTCCCGGAGCAACCCCGTGAGTAAAAATGAGTAAAATAAAAATTTGTCCAAATGAGCTAATTTTGGTATCATTCGAAAGCTCTCGGCGAGTAATGAAAAAGTTGTAATTGGGTCAAGGCCTGAAAACGCACTCATTTTGAGTTATGGGGCGAAAAATGGTCAAAACTGGCCAAAAACGGCCAAAATGGCTCAAAATTGAAAATTGTCGGATCCGGTCGATACTGGTTGCATTCGAAAGCTCTCGTTGAGTAGATAAAAAGTTGTAATAGGGCCAAAGCACCAAAATGTACAGAAAATGAGTTACGGGGCATCAAAGGGGTCAAAAATGGCCAAAATCCGGCCAAAATGGGTTAAAATTGAAAGTTCTGGAAAAACCACAATATGGGATCATTCGAAAGCTCTCGTTGAGTGGATAAAAAGTTGTAATATAGCCAAAGCTCTTAAATGTAGGCAGTTTCAGATATGACTCCTGATACAGGAAAAATGACAGCGGCAACCCATTCATGCCGATTTGCTTGTTTTTCATTTAATTCCAATTTAATTTAATCTACAAGTAGGAAAAATGCTCCTTGCAGTCGCATGAAAAAGTTAATATGAGCTATTATGGCCAACATTTAAACGTGCTATGGACAAGATTTAAAATGTTTAATATGAGCCAACATCTAAATAAGTAGAGGACAAGATGTAAACGTCTAACATGAGCCGCTACGTTTCTCTTGGGCTCATATTGACGCTCACTTTGGTTACGCCTGTGGTACGTGTCCTCTAAACAGACATTGTTAAACCTAGCCAGAAAAGGCTGAATATTAGTAGTGGCGCATACGTTTTAAGCAAAAATCAGAATTGCCTGATTTTTCAACTTCGCTTCAAAACATTTGTTTGTTCTTACTATACGTATGTACATGTATATAAATTATTAACAAAAGCAACCAATATAAACCAAAATAAGGCAATAAAAATTAGAACTGTCACAGACGATATATACTTACCTAGTGCAGTGGCGTAGATAGGTCTTTTCTTCGGGGTGGGCGGATCTTTGGCAAGTCGGGGGGGGGGGTGCGGGGGCCGAACCTCCCCCCCCCGAAATTCAGCAATTTTTCACCGTGACCTACAGTCATAAATTTCAACACTTTTCAAAATAAAATTCATTTTTCCAGATTTTCACCAAAAGCGACTACACAATCTTTAATTCTTAATTATGTAGTAAACTTGAGAAATTTTCTGATTTTCACCAGAAACGGCTTAATTATTAAAGTTGACTTTTTCAGGTTTTGACCTAAAATACCTACTGCTAGAGAAACTAACACTTTAATATCAAAGTTTATAATTTTCAACTTACGTATTTTGAACTGAATTGCTTTTGAATCCCCAGAAGTTGAGAATTTTTTATATTTTAGACATGAAAGCAATTTTTTTCTAAGCACGTTCTTGCTGTTTTATTTCAGATCAGCAAATAATATGAGCTAGCAATGTACTCGTGGAATGGCTGTGGCGAACCCAAATGTCGCGAAGGAATAACACCCGCGGGGGGTGTCTCGCCCCCCAGAAGTTGCAGAATTTGTCAATTCTAGAGTCTCATGAATTAATTTAGAGCACTTTCTTTGTTAAGCTATGAGCTATAGGTTTAGTCGTTTTCGGAATAAATTACAGGTTATTTTTTTCAATTGCCAGTTGCCACTTCTGCAAGACAAAAGACAGGAAATTTTATTTCAGGGAAATGAAATATATAATCAATATACATAATGCATAATATATACTTGTCATAGCTAGCAATTCGTAATACGTATGAGTAAGAATGCAGACAGGCGGGACTGTAGGGGCTCCGCCCTGTATAAAATTTTTAGAAATATTACGTTTTAGCCCCATATTTCCGGTAACTTTCGCACGACATTTTCTTCTAGTTTGGCTTCGAGCTAGCGATTTTTTGAAAAATTAAAGGTCAAAACCTATTTTTCAGACTACTTTTCCCGGCAAAACTGGCGCAATATGCTAAGCTCGCGCTGCGCGCGAGCTCAAAAATTTTTGCTCTAGTAAAATTTCCAGGGGGGCAAAGGTGCTTCGGGGGGGGGCGCCCGCCCGGGCGCCCCCCCCTTATCTACGCCCATGACCTAGTGAGATTCCATCCTTGCATATGCAAACCATTCTAACCTTTTGACTATCTGAAGAAAGCCTTTGTATATACAAAATATATTAGCCATTTTATTTGCGTCAACATGAGCCCAAGAGAAACGTAGCGGCTCATGTTAGACGTTTACATCTTGTCCTCTACTTATTTAGATGTTGGCTCATATTAAACAATTTAAATCTTGTCCTTAGCACGTTTAAATGTTGGCCATAATAGCTCATATTAACTTTTTCATGCGACTGCAAGGAGCATTTTTCCTACTTGTCCTAATCCAATTTTTGGTAGCGTAAGGTTCGCAAGAGTATGCGTCCTTTCCATTGAAACGAGTACAGTCGATTTATTGTATATGCCCCCAACCATACCGCCGAAAAACGCTGTTCCAGGGGGTTTGACCAGTGGTCAATAGGCCACCTAGACCGTAGTGACCAGTGGTCACTTCCGTCGGTTTCGACAATACGCCCATTGAAACGAGCGTAGTCGATTTACTATATATGCCCCCAACCAAAACGCCGAAAAACGAAGTTTTATGGGGTTTGACTAGTGGTCAATAGGCCACCTAGACCAGTGGTCACTTCCGTCGGTTTCGAAAATATGCCCATTGAAACGAGCATAGTCGATTTACTATATATGCACCCAACCAAAACGCTGAAAAACGCTGTTCCAGGGGGTTTGACCAGTGGTCAATAGGCCAGCTAGACCGTAGTGACCAGTGGTCACTTCCGGCGGTTTCGACAACACGCCCATTGAAACGAACGTAGTCGATTTACTATATATGCCCCCAACCAAAACGCCGAAAATTGCTGTTTTAGGAGGTTTGACCAGTGGTCAATAGGCCATCTAGACCAGTGGTCACTTCCGTCGGTTTCGAAAATATACCCACTGAAACGAGCATAGTCGATTTACTCTATAGGCCTCCAACCAAAACGCCGAAAAACGCTGTTTTAGGGGGTTTGACCAGTGGTCAATAGGCCCTGTAGGCTGTAGTGACCAGTGGTCACTTCCGTCGGTTTCGACAGTACGCCCATTGAAACGAGCTTAGTCGTTTTACTATATATGCCCTAGGGATCGACCGGAATTCCGGTTCCGGTTCCGGTACTTTTTGGTTCCGGTTCCGGTTCCGGTTTTTGAAAACGTACCGGAACCGGAACCAATTTTAGCCTATTATCAAAAGCAAAGTTTTATTAAAATTTTCAAAAATTTTAGAAAACTTCTGTAAAACTTTTTGAAAAACTGCGATTCCCTTATAACCAGAATATGATTTATTCAAAAATTTTCGCCTGCATTACTTAGAATGTTTCGAATTTGTAATAATAATGTCTATTGTATTGTTGTTATGAATATTACGTAATATATTATAAAACAAAAATAATACTTAATAACTCAGATTAGATAGCACAAGAGTCTTGTGACAAGACCGCTGAAACTTTTAAATTTAAGTAGTGGTAAAGATACGTAATGCTGCATTGAAATTATTGAAGCCTTACCGTCGACCTATGCTATTTCAAAATTATAGAGTGCGCTGTTGTATAATCAAATGTCAGTTTTAGCTTAAATTTAATCTTTTTAATTGTTTAAATCGAGACTGGACTTTTTTAAATATGGACTACGTAAGTTTATTGCTCTTTGTTTAGTAATTAATCCAGTGCGTACATCAACAGAATTACTAAAAAATTATGGATGGAACAAATAGCAATGGTTTTGAAAAATCTTTTGAAGAAACGTCATTTAAAATTTAAAAATCCTGATGAAGCTAGCCGAAAGGAAGACATTTCGTTTAATTCAAGTTGGAGAAATTGTGCATTTCGACTTTCTTTGAAACTTGTGAAAAATACTTTTGGCTTATATATATGCTTAATGGATGAAAATTTGTATATACATTTCAACCATTGGCATTTTAATCAGAAAACTCCAATAACAAAGTAACTATACTGAGATGTAATAACAAGCTAAGGAATTAAAAGCCGATGTTCTAAACAAGTCCAATTTTGTATAGCTGATGTTATCTAAGTTTATAACCAGGTTAGATTTTACAATACGGAATTTGTACAAGAACAGTACTTTTCAGAAAAATTTTAATTTTGTCTGAAGTACACAGAGAATAAAAGTAAACTAAAATGGTAATAAATATCTTTTGTTTTCTGAAAATGTAAATGCCATCATCATTTTTTATTTTGGGTTTTGAAAATGCTGCAACTTTTCCTAGCGCTCTAGTAAAGTTAAATGAACTTTTTGATTATGACTAGAAATTATCAGACAAGCCAGATACAGTTTCTGGTGCTCGCAAAAATTTCGTATAATCAGTTTCTATCTACTTATTTAGCTTAATTGAAAATTCAGCTAAACTACGTATTACTTATTTAGCTTAATTGAAATTTTAGCTTAACTACTTAAGAAATTAAATTTTATTTGCCAGTAAATCTTTAAAAGTCAACTTGCATTCGATTAAATTATTTATCGAAATTCGTATATAGAATGCAAAAATATAGATGCTGCTTATTCATTGAAAATGTGCTCGAATAATATAACTATAGCATATTCATACCGTGTATAATTCATTTTAAATTTTAAATTTTAATTTTAAAGCTATAATGTAGTAACGTTTAACTATGCTATAAGACAAAAATCTCTTAATAAATTGCAAATTTCATGTTCCTGCAGTGAAATAACTATATAAAATATAATTCAAACGTTATTACAATGTTCTAGTAACCACAAAAAGTCGGAAAAAATTGTGCAAAAATTGTCCAAAACGTCAGAAAAAATTTTCGATTTTTGTAGTGTTAAAGAGCTGGTTCCGGTTCCGGTTCCGGTTTTTTAAAGCCAGTTCCGGTTCCGGTCGATCCCTAAATTATGCCCCTAACCAAAACGCCGAAAAACGAAGTTTTAGGGGGTTTGACCAGTGGTCAATAGGCCACCTAGACCAGTGGTCACTTCCGTCGGTTTCGAAAATATGCCCATTGAAACGAGCATAGTCGATTTACTATATATGCCCCCAACCAAAACGCTGAAAAACGCTGTTTTAGGGGGTTTGACCAGTGGTCAATAGCCCACCTAGACCGTAGTGACCAGTGGTCACTTCCGTCGGTTTCGACAATACGCCCATTGAAACGAGCATAGTCGATTTTCCATATATGCCCACAACCAAAACGCCGAAAAACGAAGTTTAAGGGGGTTTGACCAGTGGTCAATAGGCCACCTAGACCGTAGTGACCAGTGGTCACTTCCGTCGGTTTCGACAATACGCCCATTGAAACAAGCATAGTCGATTTACTATATATGACTCCAACCAAAACGCCGAAAAACGCTGTTTTAGGGGGTTTGACCAGTGGTCAATAGCCCACCTAGACCGTAGTGACCAGTGGTCACTTCCGTCGGTTTCGAGAATATGCCCATTGAAACGAGCATAGTCGATTTATTATATATGCCCCCAACCAAAACGCCGAAAATAGCTGTTTTTGGGGACTTTTCCCAACTTTGACCCTGGGCGAGGAACCACGGGCACCATGCAGCATGAGGGGTCACATCCGTCGGTTTCGGCGATATGCTCATCGTGTTCAGCGACCCCGATTTACTATATATAGGCACAACCAAAAGACCAAAAAATAGCCGTTTTTAGGGACTTTTCCCAACTTTGACCCTGGGCGAGGAACCACGGGCGCCATGCAGCCCGAGGGTCACATCCGTCGGCTTCGGCGATATGCTTATCGTGTTCAGCGACCCCGATTTACTGTATATGGGTACCACCCCGAGGCCGAAAAACGCTGTTTTTGCCCGTTTTTAGAATATTTTCAAATTTTCGGACTTAGAAATTTTTCAGCTTGAAGGTGTCCAAAAACGCTATTTTTCCCCATTTTTGACCATCTATAAAAATCGAACCAAATCGAAATTCGAAAAAAACATAAACTTGCTAAGTACCATTGCCTAGATAATCAAAAAATAGTATAGAAAAATTTTTCCTATGGGCCGTTCGAAAAATCGAGTTAACACAAAATTGGAAAAAATCATGCTGAATACAGAGAAAAAAAAACCCACTTTCAAACACGTAAGAGAAAGTCGATTTTTTCAAAGTTCATTTTTTCCGGGCAAGTTTGGTATCATTCGAAAGCTCTTGGCCTGGAGATTTCAAAAATGTAAATATTAGCTCTTAATTCCTTCCCGTTAATTAGTTATGCCTAATTAGTACTTTTCCAAATCCGCAAAGTGCCTTTATAGCTCATATTATGGGGGGCTCTCCGAGCTCCCCCATGATAGGCACCACCAAAAGACCAAAAATAGCCGTTTTTAGGGACTTTTCCCAACTTTGACCCTGGGCGAGGAACCACGGGCGCCATGCAGCCCGAGGGTCACATCCGTCGGCTTCGGCGATATGCTTATCGTGTTCAGCGACCCCGATTTACTGTATATGGGTACCACCCCGAGGCCGAAAAACGCTGTTTTTGCCCGTTTTTAGAATATTTTCAAATTTTCGGACTTAGAAATTTTTCAGCTTGCAGGCGTCCAAAAACGCTATTTTTCCCATTTTTGACCATCTATAAAAATCGAACCAGATCGAAATTCGAAAAAAAACATAAACTTGCTAAGTACCACTGCCTAGATAATCAAAAAATAGTATAGAAAAATTTTTCCTATGGGCAGTTCGAAAAATCGAGTTAACACAAAATTGGAAAAAATCATGCTGAATACAGAGAAAAAACCCCCACTATCAAACCCGTAAAAGAAAGTCGATTTTTTCAAAGTTCATTTTTTCCGGGCAAGTTTGGTATCATTCGAAAGCTCTTGGCCTGGAGATTTCAAAAATGTAAATATTAGCTCTTAATTCCTTCCCGTTAATTAGTTATGCCTAATTAGTACTTTTCCAAATCCGCAAAGTGCCTTTATAGCTCATATTATGGGGGGCTCTCCGAGCTCCCCCATGATTGGATAGCACTACAATTTCATTGGCTGCGAACATGAATCAGATTGGCTGTTTAGTTGGGCGAGCTTTCAAAACAATAATGCATAAATTCTAAGCGCTAAAATCTAAAGCCTAACGTCTACGTGCTAAAAGATGCATTGTTTGCAAGATAATGCTCGCAGATTTTAAACATTAAGGAATTAAGTCAAATTTGTCGTCAATTTTAAACATTAAGGAATTAAGTCAAATTTGTGGTCTAAAGTTTAAGCACATTAAAGTTTTACCCTTCGTGAAAGTTCCTAAATTTTATTCTATAACTTAGAATTTAAGACTTTGTTCGTTCCGAAGTTCTAATTTTTAGTTGCTTGCATCAAAAAATCAGGACTGGCTTTTTCCTACAGGGGGGGGGGGGGGGTAACCCCAGAAATCCGTCCCCCCCAGACTTGGTTGGCGCCCCTCCTGGATTCGGGCCTTCTCCCCCCCCCCCCCACCCTAAAGTGCCCGGAAAAATAGGGTTTTGAGGGCAAATTTTGAAAATTGTTTCCGGCTGCGCCGGACTTTTACCCATTTTTAAGCATTTTTTAGCTATTTTAAGCTTAAATTTAAGTTAAAAATAGTCAATTTTTTAGCTCAGCAGCAAAAAATAGCTATTTTTAGACATTTTTCTAAAGATTTTCTTCCCCCCCCCCCTCCAGAAATCCGAGCCCCCCCAGACTTCCCCCCAGAAATTTTTGCCTAGGAAAAAGCCAGCAGGATGACCCAACAATTCTCCGGACACTTGTTGAATACAAAACTCTTAATCGGCTAAAACCAAATCAATACCAATCATACAGCTGCATTGATAACTATAAATGTAGCATTCACCTGCTTGTCTCACAGTCATATCTTGAGAAGCATCGTCCACCACAGTGAGTAAGGCAGGGGCAAAACCTATTATTTTTTGCATCTAAAAATGAAAACAGTACAATATTAACCAAAGTTAAAGATTATAAAACGCGTGGCTTTCCTGGGTTGCTTCAAACCTCAATCAAAGATCCAATCGGAACGTACGCTGCGTACGTACGTATATATATGCGCCTATTTCTTTGGCTACGATCGAAATGAAGCAAATCACACTGCAAGAGTTACTCTCCAAACTAAAATTAATTGCACATCAAATACCAGGCGATCCTGATTTGGATATGATAATATGATTACCCCGACGCTTTGGAAACCGTTAAATTAAAGAATGGCTACTTTTAAGGATCTATATATGACCCAATTGCTCGCTCATTGTTAAATCCTAGTTTGCCCATCCTTACCTCTGTCAGTACTTGTTCTGCGCCAGCTCGGACATTAGGATCTGTAGTTTCCTTTAAAGACTTTTTAATCTTTTCAACGTCCATTTTCCAACTTCCGGAAACAACTAACTAAATGCAACAAAGTGGGGCTTTATACGTAACAAAGAAATCTGTAGTAACCCTGAAAACAGTCCATTAAGTCTGTATGAATTTGAAAAACTCGTATTTACATATAATAAGAAACGCATGAGTTATATCTAATTACGCAATTTTCTTTTACCCCTAAAAACAGTAAAACCGGTGGGACCGGGACCCGTCCCCCCTATATACCTTTCTAATTTTCATAGGTGTGTTAAGGGGGTGACCCCCCCCAAATGCAGGGTTCGCCAACCCTCCCCCTAAAAAATTTTGCTACCCCTCCCTCCAATCGGAATTCGGCCGACCCCCCATAAAAGTTTTCAACCTCCAATTTAAATTTTTGAAAACTTTTAGCCAAAAAATCGAAATTTTTTACGTATATACGTACTTAATTACCTTAAAAATCGCTAAAAATTGAGAACATTTTCAGTTTCTTAAAAACCAATTTTTTTACCCGACCCCCGACCGGCCGACCCCCCTTCGAAAATTTTTCTTACCCCCCCCCCAAATCGACTTTTTCGATCCACCCTCCCTTTTTTTGCTAGACCCCCCTCCCTACTTTTTTCAAACATAACCGCCACTTTTTTCACCAGCCACAACTACGCTAATTTCCCTGTATAAATAATAATTTTGCCCTATATCTACAAGCATAGGTGTGCCAAAAGAAAATCTACCCCTACCAAAATGACAAATTTTGCCGACCCCCTTCCAGATTTTCAGATTTTTGTTATTTCCCTTAGATTTTTCAAAAAATGCAGGCCAAAAATGGCATAAAATCGAAACTTAGGGGGGTCCCCCTACCCTCCGTCGAATCGAAACCGCCCCCAGATTTTTTGCCCAGCCACACCTATGTCTATGGGGTACACACATGTACTCCAAGTCT
>JASAND010010723.1:0-38845 GCA_030248195.1 Trissonchulus latispiculum | reverse complement strand
AACCACACTGAAGCCGAAACGAGTACCCGCGAGAAGTGCTTAAAAGATAGAGCAGACGTTTCTGTTCGGAATATACTACGTAATCTTATCGCAATCCGTTACGTCGTTAGCAAGTTATGAGCGTTTAAAGTTCACTGTTTATTTTTCAAGATTTCGATACAATGCATTCTATGTAAACTTAACAGTCGTTGTTACATATTGCTAAGTCAGTGAAATATTGCAATCTGCGCAAAAATCGCTAAATATGGACGAGGTATCATCCCTTTTTGTATCGCTAACTTCATAATTACATTTGTTGAATATTGGCTAAAATTTGAAATGCGAAGTTGGCTGACGTTTAAGACAAAGTTACCTAAGAAGGGGGGGCATAATCTTAAAGGGGGGACCTAAGTTGCAAAGGGATCCGCCACCGCCCTGGATACGCCCCTGCCATTCATATTATGTAGGGACGCTACAATCTATATGTTTATGACAGAAATCTCTTGTGATATTTTGAAACCTGACTGTATAATGCGCGTACGTATATATTTAACATTTTACGCTTCCGTACCTATAAGCTCTACTCAATTAAATACATTTAATGGATTCGTTTAGCGTGATACCGTATGAGCGTTATGAAGAAGCTGCGGCCGCTGTCCGCGATCGCACAAAGCATAAGAATCCTTCGATACTGATTATTTGTGGAACAGGATTAGGTGGTCTGGCCGACTCTTTAGATGACAAGGATGAAATCCCTTACCACCAGATTCCGCATTTTCCTGTTTCGACGGGTAGGTATGCAATCGATGCAAAATAATAACTGAAGTACATCAAGGGTTCTTGATTTTCTATTCTAAAGAAAAAACTTAAAATTGCTGAGTGTTGCTGAAAGTTGCTGGTGTATGCATCTTTGCTAATTTCAACCATATATACGTAATGTACGTATATACGTTCAAAAATATATAAAATCAACTGTAACATGTATATAAATGTCTGTAATTGTATTCTTGACTTGTTTTTTCCTGACCAAAAAGTAAAAAATTGCACCCTGAAAAAATCGCTCAGAAGCCAAATTTTTAAAAATGTTCCGGCTTCGCCGGAGAGTTTTAGTCGACTTTTGCCTGTTTAAGCACTAAATCTGCTTATTTTTGGCGATTACTATAAAAATAACGCAATTGTTAGCATGTTTTTAAAAAAATCCCCCCCATTAATGACTCGCCCCCGAGGCCCCTCTCCAAAGAGCCCCCCAAGAAAAATTTCCTAGAACAAGCCCAGTAAACAGACTCCCTTAAGAGTTTCCATAATTAGATTCGGGGATACCCCCGAATTGGACTCCGTGTAAATGTATGGTATAGGACTAGCTGCTGTCATTTTTAATCTTATGGAATAATTGCATTTTTCATCTGGTCTAGAGCTTTCGAATGATACGAAGATGAGCTTGATCTGATTGCTTTCATTGTTTACCCAGTTTGGACCGATTTTTCGTCATTTTGAGTTGACTCACTTCCAGCCTTCGTAACTAAACACTCGCACAGCCGTATTACAACGTTTTATCTACTCAACACGGCTTTCGAATTTTATCCATATTATTACTTATTAGGAAGTTTCCGTCACTTTCAATTTTGATCATTTGCAACTGCCATTTCAGCCTAATTAGGGGACAATAGGGGAGGGAGGAGAAAAGCGAGAATTGGTTGCCCCGGCCAGCTCCGCTTATTATTACGTACGATAATTTGCAAAACCGGCAATTGTATAGCCGAGTATACTCTGATTCATATATATTGATTGACCACGTTTTTGTGTTTTGCAAACTTCAGGCCTATTTTGTCGGAAGAAAAAATTTCAGGAGGGGACGATTTCTGGGAGGAGGGTCCATGGAAGGTCAATTTGCCCCCCCCCCGTAAAAAATGCCCTGTATTTATTATTATCCTCCACGTGCAGGGGCGGATCCAGGGGGGGGCGGGGGGGGCCGCTGCCCCCCCCGTCGCGATTCGAAGGTAGGAAAAATTAAGGAGAGAAAGAGGAAAAAGGGCAAAAAACCAAAAAATTTCGCGCCTTCGGCGCGAATTTTCTGCTTTTTAACCGCATATTTATTGCATTTGTGAAGAAAAAGCTTGAAATGCATCCGATTTTTCGGAGAAAATTACCATTTTTGCCTAAAAATTTCAAGAATTTTAAAAAATATGTTCAGTTCTTCAGTATAAAAAGAATTAAAGATCCGAATACCGATTTTATTGCAAAAACAAAAAATTTCTTCAACTTCTGGGGGCTCTGCCCCCCCAGACCCCCCGCTGGACCCATTTTACCGCCCCCCCCGTCACGAAATCCTGGATCCGCCAGTGTCCACGTGTTCTACTTTCGTATTTAGCTATGGGTCATCACGGAACCCTTGTTTTGGGAAAGCTTCACGGAAGAACAGTAATATGTATGAAAGGAAGAACCCATCCTTACGAAGGATACAGTCTACAGCGCATTACCTTGCCAGTCCGAGTAGCCTGGCTTCTTGGAGCCCAAACTCTGATAGTAACCAATGCTTGTGGAGGTATATACACATTTCGTCATGTCAAATTCCGAATTAGTGCTTTACAATCACGAGGTGTTGTTTATGAAGGTGCACTGACCTTTCCTCAAAATATGAGCTATGAAGACACTTTGCGGACCAGGAAAATTGTTTCACTCTGGTTTCTACTTTTCACCGATGGGCAAAACGGAACAATCGACGATTTTGGCCCAATATTGCGCTTTCTGGTTTATCGAGCGGCCTATGGGATATTGATTGTTTATATTTTTATCTATGCCTTAGTGCTGAGCAAGTTTATGTTTGTTTCCCGAATTTTGATCTGGCTCGATTTCTAGTCACAGGTGGAACATTTTAACGTCTGGATTTAGCAAATCATATACGTACGGACGCTGCTGTTAGTTTCAGCTTTGCTGTATAGAATCTCTTCATTTATCAGCGTTAAAATTAGTTATTTCTTAAAATTAATATTAGTTGTTGCTGATGACGTCAACTTAAGCCGTGGTTACACTTGACAATCTTGTGACAACGGCAGTTGTTTCCTATAGTTGCCACTTGTGACAACTAGTGGTTACATGTGACAACAGGTCGTGACAACCTACACTTGCTGTTGAGCCAACGCTATGTTTACTATTGCGTTGTCACAACGAAATCCTGCATGGTCCCAACGCGTTGTCACAAGTTGTCACAACGCTGTGCGCTGTGTTACTGGTTACACGAACAACGTCGTGGCAATTCTGTAGCAACGGCCGTTGTGGCAACGCGTTGTCACAAGATTGTTAGGTGTAACCGGCTTTATACGACGAGCCTGAGAAAACAACAACACCAACGTCAACGTATAAAACGTCGGATTTGCTCTATAATAAAGACCAGGGAAAGCCTTTATCTGAAAAATCCTTCAACTTCCGGCTACATATAGCTAAAAGGGGTCAAAATGTTGTATCAAGTTTTTACAAAAGTGGCTTTTAGCGGTTCTGGTGAATCCGAATATAAAATTCTTTTTCGATATGACGCTGTCTCCGTTTAAAATACGTTACAACAACGTCTTACTGAAGTCTTTTGGACAAATAGTTACCCATATTTGGGGAAAGCTAGCATTTCTAAATACTTGAGCGAGTTTTTGCGATCTAACACTTTTTATACAATTTTCGTTACACACTTCTGCTTCTGACGTGCAAAATTTCAGACGATTCTGCCAAGGTACGTATATACTCTGTCTTGAGTTATTGACATACACCTTTGAAATGTCATCAAACAGAGGTGGTAACATCGATAATATTATCTAGCATTACGAACGCAAATATGAGTGAACTCACGTATTTTCCACACAAGTTGTGACAGATAAACTATGTGCATTAGTCTGATAAAATCTAGTCTCATTTGGACAAGTACAGTGTATAGCGTTAGTTAACCTCCGCGTACAACTGCAAAGACCAATTTTTTGCACTGCAACCATATCGCACTGAAAAATTAAATTTTTGATAAATTGCTCATGGTAGCAAAGCACTATGTGAAGACTGTCTGCAATATCTGACCAATGCGAAAGGGCGAAACAAAAATCTTATGTTTATTAGAGTTGACGCGACAACATCTGGTTTCGAAGGCTGTACAGGACTTGACACTACGTGGAATGTTTTCAAACTTAGACTACGTATTTTGCGTCAAGATTTTTCGCATCCAACCTCAAACAAGCTATGTAGCTTTACCAATATCGAACCTTTCATACCCCTTTCCTTAGTTTGAAACTGATAAAAACCATCGTCACCAGAGTCCTGAGCTGAGTGATTGGCTACTCACTGCCATCCCTTGTTTGTCGTTTTGGTCCTGTAGCTTGCAATCGGAGGTCATTCTAACGTCGTCTTTGCGTTTGTTCGTTCTTACTTCCCCTCTGCATAATTTTAGGAATGAATGTGAAGTATAGAATGGGAGACTTCATGCTTATCAGGGATCATATCTACCTTCCTGGCCTTGTCGGAATGAATCCTTTAGTGGGGCCGAATGATGAGCGGTAATAAAGCAACTAGTCTGTGTTAGTGTGCAAAATGATACATTTTATTAGAATTATTTAATTATATATTGTGTGTATATTAATTATCATTTTTGACGTAGTTTGTCTTTGGTATGGTGAAACAGTTCTCAAAAATGGGGGAGTTTGCCTAAATATGAGCCATTGTAAGGTTAGTATGTAGGACAAAGTAGCGCGTATCTGGCCGAAAAATTCTACTTTCTCCGATTTTGCTTATGCTCCAATATATGAAAATAGAAGTCAGCAGAAGGTTTATAGTGCAAGTCGAGCTTCCAGTTCCTTTCCAAGCTCTAGATTGCCCCCCAAACATAACCCTGGTTAGCCGTCTTATCTCACATGCAAAATTAAAAGTACTTAAAAATTGTAGCGCTCTAGGCTTAGCAGAGTCAAGCCATATTGACAACTATAAGGAGTTCTTATACGCCAAGTTTCGTAGAGCCGCCACAAAAATTGCGGGTTTTATGCCATTTTAATGGAAGATTCACACACCAACGGAGTTAGTGGATTTTGGGGGTTTTGGCTTACAGCACTTGATGTAGAATCGGGGAAGGTTAAACATGGGGTTTAAAATGTAGGCCCAAGACATCCCTATGTGCAAGAAAAGGGGCAATTTTTTGTGTGACTTGGGATGTGGAGAAATTCTGGCCGGAAGCGGTACTACCTTGCTGTAGTACGCAACTGACTTTTGCAGTTTAGCGTGACTGTCTGTCACCAGGGTTGGGAGTCTCGGTCTCGCCCAAAAGCCGAGACTTGGCCAGTATCGGTCTCGCTAATCCAAAAGACTCGGTCTCGGAGCGAGACCGGAAATTTTTCGAAAACATAAAATTGCAGCGAAAATTTTAAAACGATGTCAAGAAAATTAGCTGACGAGGTGCTGACACCGTATGTTTATATGTTAAAGTCCCTAATTTTGGGCCTAAGCCTCAAAAACTGGAATAAATTAAGTTTAAGCTTAAAATTGCTAGTCTGGGTCTCGGTCTCGCCCAATAGTAGAGACTTGGCCAGTCTCATTTTCGGTACCTTGGTCTCGGTCTCGGTGAAATCTCGGTCTCTCCCAACTTATACATTTTCCGCACTGCACCAATCTTTCAGCACACTTGTGTTAACATCTGTGTAACAGTTTACCATATATATGGGAATGATTTATTGGAACTGTCAGCTCAGTAAACTAATTCCATATGCATGATCAAGTCTCTGTTACAATGGGTGTTTTGACGATCTAGAATAGCATTGTTAAGGGGGGTCACCGGGTACCAAATTCTATATGCATGATCAAGTCCCCTCCCCCAAAACCAGGCGTAAAGGAGAAATTGTATTGTCCGCGCGTAGCGGGGACTTTTAAAAAAAATTGGCGGCTTCTGCACGAAATTTACTTCATTTTTGCTTAATTAACTTTTTTTTAAGCGTTTTAAACCTTTCAATAGCAACTTTTTTTAGCGTTTTTAAAAATGTTCTCGCGCCTTGGCGCGAAATTTATTAGAGTTTTGCTTAATTTACCCTTTTTAGCGTTTTTAACCTTTCAATAGCGACTTCTTAACATTTTCAAAAATTTTCGCGCCTTCGGCGCGAAATTTATTAGACTTTTGCTTAATTTCCGCTTATTTTTCTATTTGCAACCTTGTTTTCAAAAAATTTTCAACTTCTGGTTGAAACCTGAAACCCAGACCTTCCAAATTGTTTGAGGTCCCCCCTAAAAAAATTTTCTACGTGCGCCACTGGATGCATGCCTCAGTTCGATGACGGAGGCCTATAGTCACAAATGGCAAATGTTCAAATGTTCAAATTTTCCAATATATCCAAATTTTATATCAAATTGAAGCTCTCGGTGTCCTGAACTTTTTATCTTCTCGCACCAAGTCTCAAATCAGCGTGAGAAAGTTAGAGCGCGTTGAAGTTTGAGGTAAATAACAGTCGAAATGAGCTTGATTAAATCTTTAAGGCACCGTTACTTGCTAGTTATGGCGTATTATTGTCATTTGTGCAGCAATAAATAGAGGCTTTAATTTGATGTATTGACTAAGCCGTAGTCTTTTGTCATCCTATGTGTACACGACTTCGAAGCCCTCCGCGAGGCATACTGGCGCAAACACTAAACAAGCAAAGTGGCATGAATGGGTTGCCGCTGGCATTTTTCCTCTTATAAACGAGGTAAGTCAATTATCCTACGATATTACTCTTTGTCCCTATGACAACTTTTTATATACTTAAAGAGATCTTTCGATTTATATACATATTGTCGTTTTTCCACAACTTTTGATTTTGACCCATTTTGGCCGGTTTTGGCCATTTTTGACCCCTTTGAGGCCCCGTAACTCATTTTCTGTACATTTTGGTGCTTTTGCTCTATTACAAATCTTTATCTACTCAACGAGAGCTTTCGAATGACACCAGTATCGACCGGATCCGGCAATTTTCAGTTTTCACCCATTTTGGCCTGTTTTGGCCATTTTTGACCCTTTGAGGCCCCGTAACTCATTTTTTGTACATTTTGGTGCTTTGAACCTATTACAACTTTTTATCTACGCAACGTGAGCTTTCAAATGATACCGATATGAGCCCGATCTGAGAATTTTCAATTTTGAGCCATTTTGGCCGTTTTTGGCCATTTTTCACCATTTTTCGCCTCATAACTCAAAATGAGTGCATTTTCAGGCCTTGACCCAATTACAACTTTTTCTTTACTCGCCGAGAGCTTTTGAATGATACCAAAATTAGCTCATTAGGACAACTTTTTTATTTTACTCATTTTTACTCACGGGGGTGCTCCGGGAGCACCTATGCTCCCCCGGGGCTCCCCGCGCTTCCGGGAGCAGTTCAAGTCAAGACCTTCAAAATGAGGTATCAACCACCTCTCTACCCCTTACCAATCTCGAGATCTGGGGGTGGACACATTCGGCAAGAAATAAATAATAAATAAATAATAATAAATAACGGACACTGTTCCGATGTTGCTGCCTCAAAGTGGTGGAATGGTGGACCTTCCGTGGATATGGACATTTCCCCGTCCCCGGATGCAAACCGGCAACGAACTTTTCTTCCCTCCTTCAAGGAGGCAATCACCTTCCCTGGCCTACCCCCACCTCTGGGGTCATGGGCCAAAACAGACAGGGTTTTTTGATGCCGGCCCAGGACATCCTGCCTTCTGGCGCCGGCTATTGATTCTGGCAGGAGATATCGAAGAAAACCCGGGTCCCCCCGTGGCCTACCCTTGCGGAATTTGTGGCCGAAATGTAGACAGAAGGGACTATTCCATGTCCTGTGCCACCTGCGACCAGTGGTTCCACAGGAAATGCCTTGGCTTAACGGTGTCCAATCTCCTCCAGCTCCATGCTAGGGGCTGGCACTGTAGAGCATGTGCCCCTGGTCCTCGGCCCCAAGCCCCCAACAATCCAGACCCAGCACACCCTCCTACCGTCCCAGCTGCCGCCGGTGCGCGGGCTGCAGCACAGCACCCTCCCGCCCCACCTGCTGCGCGGGCTGCAGCAAAACGCCCTCCAGCTCGACCTGCTGCAAGGGTAGCAGCACAACCCCCTCCCACCCTATCTGCTGCGAGGGCTGCAGCACAACCACCTCCCACCCTATCTGCTGCGAGGGCTGCAGCACAACCACCTCCCTCCCGACCGGCTGCGAGGGTTGCAGCACAACACCCCCCTGTTCTACCTGCTGCGCGGGCCGCAGCCCTTCCCCGCAATCTGCCTGCTGCAAGAACTGCAGGGCAGCTCCCTCCCGCTCCACCTGCTGCACGGGCCGCAGCTCCACCCTCCCACTACCCACCCCGTGCGCGGCGGGCCTTCCAGCAGCAGACCCCGAGGGGGCAACCACTCAGGATCCTGCAATGGAACTCTAATGGCCTTGGCCCCAGCAAACGGGCTGAGCTGGAAAAACTGTTGCACTCCAAGGCAGTCGACATAGCCGTCCTTCAGGAGACGCACCTACAGCCCAGCAAGCAGCTAGTCATCAGAGGCTACACGGTCTATCGATACGACCGCAAGCTCAAGCGAAATCAAGCTGCTTGCGGAGGCAAGATTGGCGGTGGCGTTGCCACACTGGTGAGAGAAGGAATCAGGCATCACCTCCTCCCACCCCAGCCAGGAAACAACTCAGCGGAGGTGGTCACTGTCCAAATCCTAGAGGGAAGAGATCTAACCCTCACTAACATCTACGTACCTCCCATTGTCACGAGCCCCAACGACCCTCGAAACCAGTCCTTCAATCCGAACCAACTACCTACCGGCCGCGGAAGCATCATCCTCGGCGATGTGAACGGTCACAGCCCCCTGTGGGATGCCTCCGTAACCAGATCCGACCCTATCGGTGAAAAACTGGAAGAGTGGTCTGATCAAAATGGCTTTGTCCCCCTGAACGACGGCTCCCGCACTAGAACAAATCCTGTGACAGGCAACGGCTCGGCACCGGACGTCACGATAGTGCATTCCTCCCTCGTTCCCCTGATGTCCTGGGCTGCTGACGCCTCCTGCCAGGACTCAGACCACCATCCTATCTGGGTCACAGTATCGGAAGCTGGTCGCCGCCCGTCGAAGAAAATCAAACGAATTCGACTGGCTAAGTCAGACTGGTCCAAGTTCGGCGCGGTTCTGGACGAAAAAATCAAGGAGTATGTACCGGATTTCCACGCGCCCCTGGACACCCTTGTCGACGCATTCACCAGATCAGTGAATGAAGCCCAGTCCGCATGTGCCCCGGTCGGCGACTCCAAAACCCCCGCTCCTTGGTGGAGCCGTGAGGCAAGCGAAGCCGTACGGCACAGAGAACAGCTGGCTTCACAAGCCAGGAAGGATCCGAGAAAATTAGAGGAATGGAGGACCGCCTGCCGAGACGCCCGGCATGTCATTGCCAATGCAAAGAGAAACCACTGGATCAGCTTTGCCTCGAACCTCAACGCTAGAACCGACCCGTCCACGGTCTGGAGAACAGTGAAAGGCCTGTCTGGAAAATCTCGCTCCGCGCCAACCGGTGCATGCCTTCATCAAAATGGAAGACTTTTGGCGACCCCCCAACAGAAGTCCGATGCTTTCATCCGAGAGTATGCCTCTACCGCCGCGATGACCACAACCAAGGCGGATCGGCGCCATATAGTGGAAATCAAATCTGAACTGAATGCCGGGTGCAACCATGATCCAAATTCCCCAAATGCCTGCAGCCCTTTCACCAATGGGGAGCTCGAACTGGCTCTCCAACGACTAAAACCGAATTCGGCTCCTGGCATTGACTGCGTCAGGAACGTAAGTCTCCGGCATCTGACCAACCTGGCGAAAGAGCTGCTGCTCCTGATTTGCAACCGGTCTTTTCTGGAGGGGAAATGTCCCAAAGCCTGGAGATTGGCAAAAATCATCCCGATCCCAAAGCCGGGAAAGGATCCGTCACAGATCCAAAGCTATCGACCGATAGCTCTGACCTCCTGTCTGGCAAAGGTCCTAGAACGGCTTATTCTGGCCCGACTATCATATCTGCTGGAAGGAAATGAAAAAATCAGCAGATATCAGGCCGGCTTCAGATCACTACGCTCCCCGCAGGACCAAGTTATGCGAATAACTCAATCCATCAGTGATGGATTCAACAGCAAGAAACCGCCGCTCAGAACTGTCCTAGCCCTAATCGACTTCTCCAGGGCCTTTGACAGGGTCTGGCACTTTGGCCTTTACCGAGCAATGATGGAAGCTGAAATCCCGGCCTGTCTTACCAACTGGGTGCGCTCTTTCCTGGGTGACCGCTTGTACAAGGTAGAATGCGAGGGTGCAAGCAGTAAGTTCCGGAGATTCAAATGTGGTGTGCCCCAAGGCTGTGTGATCTCGCCCACGCTGTTCCAGATCTTCATCAACTCCTTAGCGGAAGCAATGCCGGATGGTGTTGAAATCTCACTATTCGCTGACGATGTAGCCATCTGGAGCCGCAGCCACAGCCTGGCCACCGCTGAAGCCAATCTGCAAGCTGCCCTCGATGCTGTCACCAAATGGGCAGACTCCAACAAAATGGTAATCAACGTTCAGAAATGCGAGTGTACGGTCTTCTCAACCTGGAACAAAGAGCACAACTACAAGCCTACCCTCTCAGTCAGCGGTCAGCTTATTTCTGTAACGAAGACTCCAACCTTTCTGGGGGTCAAGTTCGATCCAGCTCTCTCTTTCCGTGCACACATCGATCAACTGATTGCCAAATACCGAAAGCGGAACAACATCCTCAGATCCATCTCCGGCACTAAGTGGGGGTGCCAGAAAGAAGATCTGCGCCTAGTCTACCTTGCCTACATAGCGTCTGCCCTTGAATACTGTGGCGCTGCATGGATGGCCACCACAGCCCCCTCCAATCTCCAGAAGCTACAGGTTATCCAAAATGAGTCTGCCAGAGCCATCACAGGCTGCCCGGCTGGCTCGCCGTCTGAACTAACCCTCAAGGAAGCTAATCTCATTCCTCTCAACATCAGAGCCAAAATCCTGACTGCCACAGCGTTCCATAAATATCAGTGCCTCCCAGACTCAAATCCAACTGCAGACTCCTACGCGGCCCCAGTCCGGCAGCGCCTCACATCCCAAGCGTCTTGGAGAGAAGTGGGCCGTCAGCTGGCCGAGGAATCCGGTCTGGCAGGCACCAGGCTTGAAAAACTCAGCGCGGTTGGGCCGGTCCCCCCTTGGCTTGTGCCTGCGGGGCTCACCGTCAGCAATGAACTCGCCACCCTTACACGAAGATCAGACCCTCCGGAAGCTAAGAAGGCAGTCACTGAAGACTTCATGGCCGCACTTGAACCGGCCGATGTAGAAATCTTCACAGATGGTTCAGCGGAAAACGGAACTAAGAACGGTGGAAGCGGAGTGTTTGTCCTGCACCACAGGACTGGCCGCGTCAGAAACATCATGGAACCTGCCGGCCTAATTACCTCCAGCTATGGCGCTGAATTAAGGGCCCTTGATGCTGCACTAGAATGGGTCCTTGAGGCAACTAGTGACGACGACAGAAGCATCAGAATTTTCACTGATTCCCAGGCATCGGTCAGAAAACTACAGTCTGGCCCGTCAAAAGCTGTCGGTTCCAAAGAAAGGAATATTTGGTCTAAACTTGCCAGTATCCTGGAATCTGGAGCCAGACAGCTACAGATCTACTGGATCCCTGGCCATTCAAATATTCCAGGCAACGAGAAGGCTGACTTTCTGGCAAATCTGGCCACAAAACTCAGCCAGTCAGAAGTCCCTGTCGATTTTCGCGCCGCAAAATCATTGCTATCAAGGACGTTCAGCCAAATGTGGGAAATCTCTCTAACCTCTGACCGGCTGAATCTAACCCCAATTCCGGCCACAAGGTGGAACCGGGAATCTCACTTGTCTAGATCCAGCCGTTCCACCCTTTCTCAACTACGGGTTGGGGGCTTCTGCCCTATTCTGAACTGGTATCTCCATAGAATCGGGGCAGCAAACGACCCCAGCTGCCCATTTTGCCCTGGCACCGAGGATACCCTTTCCCACGCTATCCTCACCTGCCCCAGAGGCGACCGCCTACGCCTCGTCCACCTAGGCCCTAATCCATCTCTGTCTGTCCTGTGGGAGAAACCAGGGGAGGTCATTGCCTACCTTGATGGGTGCGGGCGTCTCCAGTAGATGTCCGAGCCGATTGACGATCGTCAGGTGGTTGGAAGCAGTCACAACAACAACAACAACAGTGCCCACAATTCATTCCCATAACTATGGTAAACTATTACACAGATGTTAACGCAAGTGTGCTGAAAAATTGGTGCAATGCGGTCAATGTATGTGACAGACAGTCACGCTAAAATGCAAAACTCAGCGTGCTACAGCGATGTAGCACTGCTTCCGGCCCGAATTTAACCACATCCCAAGTCACACAAAAAACTGCCCTTTTTCTTACACATAGGGATGTCTTGAACCTACATTTTAAATCCCATGTTTAACCTTCCCCGATTCTATATCAAGCGCTGTAAGCCAAGAACCTCAAGAGAATCCCAATACTTGTGAATTTAACATATAGGTAAAGTGGCATAAAATCCTCAATTTTTGTGGCAGCGGCAGCTCTACGAAACTTTTCATATACGATCTCCTTATAGTTGTCCATAAGTATGCCAAATATGGCTTGACTCTTCTAAGCCTAGCGCGCTACAGAAAATTTTAAGTATTTTTTGTTTGCATGTGAGATAAGACGGCTAACAAGGACATTTTTGGGGGCATATCTCGGGCTTGGAAAGGAACTGGAAGCTCGACTTGCACTATAAACCTTCTACTGACACGTATTTTTATATCTGCACCACCCTCCCTTTCATTACCCCCTTAGGTATTTTCATTTTTGCCCAAAAATCGTACATTGGATGTTTATTTCTTGCAAAAAGTAAATTATCGCGCCGAAGGCGCGAAAATTTTTAAAAATAGCAGTTTTAAAAATAGCAAAAATAGCAAAAATTTTCTATTTTGTCACCCCAAAAGGGGGGTCTAGACCCCTTGAACGCCCCCCGGGTGCGGGCCTAGACCTATACAGACATACGTATATAATAGACATATATAGACCAGTTTAGGAAAAATATCCGGCGTCGCCGGGAAATGTCTGAAATTTGGCCTGCTTTTGGCGAAACTTTGGGCACCCAAAAGATCTCACGGGAAGCGAAATCCCGGAATTGGCGATTGTGGGGGGCAAGTCGGTTTCGAAAAGGGCAGACTACCCTGGTTCCTATCGTATATGAAACGACATTATAACGTCTTTTGCAAAGACCCATCAGTGGGGTATCTTGTCAGGAACCTATATACTTTTTTCATTTTGACGCACTGAGAATATGGTTTGAAAATACTGAACGATAGTTAAACTTAAATTCCCATTTTTCCGCTTGCAAAAGTTTCAATAAACTGTCGATGGTCCTAGTGTTTTGGGTTTTACTCCACTTGACGAGTTACTTAATTCCTAGGATAGGATATATTGTCGCTTGTGCATCTTCGTTGCAGGTTCGGCTTTCGTTTCCCAAATATTACGTCAGTTTACGATAAAGAATTGAGGAAATTGGCTCGACATGTCGCGGAAAAGCAAGGATTTGATAATCAAGTAAGTTACATCAAGATCACATAAATAACTAAGAGTGTGACAAGCGTCAAGCTCTTATAGGCTTGCCATGGCATCTGCACTGGGCTTGGGCCCTGTTCATACCTGAACGGGAAATCAAATTTCACTGACCCTTGTGGAAGCAAAGTTGGGTAACCCTTGTGAGAGGGTTGCTTTTGAAAGCTATTTTTAAGCTATTTTAGCCATTTTTAGCAAAAAACAAAGTTTTTAGTTAAAACACGTTTTTCGGACGTTTTTAGCAAAAATAGTAATTTTGAATGAAAATTTCCGGCGAAGTCGGAAAATTTTTGGAAATTTTAGTCGCAAAACCTTACAAAAAATTTTATTACCCTTGTGGCCAATTTTTTTGTCCCTACTGGGAGCAATTTCTCGACCTTGTGGGCGATTTCACCGAGGGGGGAATTACCCCTTTCCCCCTCCTCTCCCCGCCCCCGTCCACCTGTGGCCCTGTTGCATAAAAGCTAACAGTCTAACACAGTTAGACCGTTAAGCTGTTAGACTGGTATTAACAGTTTTGAACTTTTACATTGCATAAAACTAATGGTAGAAATGCGCTAATTTTAAAAGTGTTTTTTCTGTCTAAATAACAGTATACGTACATACCAAACAAAAGCAATTATATCAGTCCATTTAACAGTCAACACGTCAAACAATAGGAATTCTATCAGTCCGTTTAACAGTAGTTGCAATCCTAGCAGCCTGTTTAAGGTGCTGGTTTCCTTTCGGGTATTTATGACTCATACGGCTTTAATCCTTTACGTAAATGGCTGAAACTTACGAAATAACCTATTTCTGTGCTCTAACATTCTGGGACCAGTCCCGTGTTTTTAGGCCACGCTTTTACAATCTTTGAGCTATCTCCAGTGGTTAAGTCAATATAAGCAAAAACTGTTCTGAGGGACATTTTCTAAAAAAATGGCCATTTTTGAAGAAATCTGTTTTTTCAAAATTACGCCATATGTTAAGGACAAAGTTGGCTTACTTATACTCAATCGATACAGCGTCCAAATGCCCATTTTATAAATACCTATTAGCCCGATTTTATTGATTTAAGCTAGAGATCTGAGCGAAAAACCATTGACAAAACTGCGATTATTTTGTTTCGAACATCGATTTCTCAAACATTACGTACTCGACGGATTCCGGGCGGATATTTTTGGCAGAATCGAAATTCGTACTTTTGCGGAGGGACGTTTTTCTTGGTTTGTTCTAAAACCAGGCCCGTACCGGGTTCAAGGTGTCTAGACCCCCTTTTGGAGGGACAAAACGGAACATTTTTGCTATTTTTATAGCAAACACAGCTAGTTTTTAAAAATTTTCTCGCCTTCGGCGCGATAATTTACTTTTTTCAAGAAATAAACATTCAATGTTCCGTTTTTGGGCAAAAATGCTTCAATTCTTGGACCCCTTCAATTCAGAATTCTTCATCTTCTGGTGGGCTCCGCCCCCATTCCCCATTGCGTTTTGCGTTGGACCCCTCCTTTTCAAAATCCTGGGTGCGGGCATGGCTAAAACGTATCGAGTAGCAAGAAAACTCGATGCGAAGTTGCGAAATTTCGTGTTACCGTGCGTCTGTCCGATTTTCTCGAACGTTAAGACCTGCTAAGCCAAATCTAAAAAACGTCCCTCGGCCCATATGTCCTTCATATATTGGCACAAAAAGAACTTTTGGCCGATTCTTCAATTTTGAGAAATCGATGTTCAAAACGTTTTGGTCTGTTTTCATCCTGTTAGATGGATTATGCGAAACTGAATTATGCTTCGTCGGCTGGAATGGTCGCAGGGATTTTTTCAAAATCGGACCTGTGCTTTTCACTGTGTTTTTCTAAGAAAATGTGTTTTTTCTGAAAATCGTGTTTTCGCGATTTTAGCGTGTTTAGAACGGTTTTCACAATGTACAGCGTATTCCTGGCAACGTTTGGTCGTTTTAGAGATGAGAGATGAAAGCGAACAGGCCTCCTGAGTCGCCTATAATGCAATTTGAAAACTGGAGCGCTGTAAAATCGCAAAAATGCTTCTGAAGAAGACGCAAGAGGGTTTTGGGAATTTGGAGGCGGAGCTCTCCAGAAGTTGAAGGAATTTCTAGAATTCACAAAAACAACAGCGGGAAAGTTTAATGTTCTAAATAAAGCGATCTAGAACTTTGTAAGGTGCTCAATTTTTTAGGACAAATAAATATCTTTTTAGTTAAGCTAGATAATTGCACTGAAGAAACGTGAACAAACATAATAAGGAAAGGAAGGACATATATAGATACTTTGAAAGATTTAAGGAAGACACAAGCTGCGCCGACGGCGCAAAATTTTTTGCAAAAAGTCCTCTGTCGTTCAAAACTTTTTCCTCTAAACTTAAAATATTGGTGTGTGTGTGTTTTTAAGTGTGTTTTTCTCAGAAAATGTGTGTTTTTCTAAGAAAGAGTGTGCGAAAACACAGTAAAAAACACAAAAACAAACTATGAATGGTCGTATTGTAACTGAAGTCTGGGTCTAAAATAAGACATGACAGATAAGATCAGGCAAAGTTTCCTATCGTGTAATGTGTATTATAACATTACACCAAGAGCTTGTACTCAGCAAAAAATTTTAAACTAAATAGCTGTGTTAAATTTTGACTGTGCACAGGTGTATACTTTTAGTTACACGAAGGTGTTTACTGTATGATTTTTGGACCTATGTTTGCGACAGATGCTGAGGTTGGAATTCTTCAGCAAACATTAAATGGAGATGCAATTGGTAAACAGTTTGATAAGATAGTGATGTTCTAAATAATCATACCCTTGTTTCAACAGTTAAATTTCTGATTTCGTTTCTTTTTGTTTGCCTTTTTGAATTTTTGTGAAGAGACGACAGAGAAAGACTGTTTTTTGGAGTTAGGAAGAGGTCTGCACATGATTTGCAAGCTTATACTGATGAATAATGTGATTCTATTGCTTTATTGGATTTGATTATTTAGATTTAGATTTAGAGGTTTACAAATCAGTTTGAATTAGCGATTTACACTGAATTGTTCTAAATCGTCTACGTTTTTTGTAGGTATGAGTACTTGTCCTGAAGTGGTTGTTGCTGGTCAAATGAATATGAAAGTGCTGGGAATTTCTGTAATTACTGACTCATTGTAAGTTCCTTTAATACACAACTAATGCGTAGTTTCATGGGACTTTCTGAATATTTTGTTGCCTGGTAGTGTGTTGATTCGACAGATGTTAATTGAACTATTGTTTAAGTTTTATTAAAAAGCTACTAAATACAAGTACTTAAATTACATCCTGGTTCCTTGTGTGGAGTGATGTTAGTGTATGTGACATTGAAAAGAAGTTTATCTCATGCATCTCCCAATTTCATTATTTATACATTTTTATGTTGCAGAGTCCAGTACGCAGATACGGGTCCTGTCACTCATGAACTGGTCTTAGCGCAGAGTGCTAAATCCGCGGAAAGGCTTCAAGCCTACGTATCCGAAATTGTTAAAACCATGGAATAATGCGTTCTTTATGTAAATGTTGATTCGTTTGAATTTTCAGGATTAATTCTTTGTTTAGTGAGATTATGTCTTGTAAACTCATAGGGGTACCCTGAAAATTTCTTAGGTTGGATCGCGGATTCATAACTTATGCACACTCAGGTCGTAAATTAGTTCAAATTTTGATTTGTTTCGCTAGAAACAAATAACCGTGTTCGGTTTGAGTAGAGGCTCCCGGGTGCTCCCAAGGGTGCTCCCGCAGACCGAAGCTATTTTTGCACAGTAACTTCAATTTTTGATCTTAATGTTAATTGTTATGTCGTAATGTATTTCTGTACGTTCGCTCTTTTTGTGTGCACAATTTCAGACGGGCTAAGCCAAACATGATCAAAAATGTTGATAACCGATATGCCGGTTTACTTTATAAAATCTTCATCAGCGATGCCAGTAGCGCACATAGAAAGTTTCTTCTATGGGGCGGAAATAAAAACATGGAGGTTTCGGGGGCGGGGCGACAACCCCCAAGAACTTGAGAAAATTTTGAAAATGCAAAAAATACAAAAGGCTTAAACAGCAAAAATAAGCGAAAATTAAGCACAAATATTTAGAAATTTGTGTCCGCTCGGCGCGCGGGCAAAACAACGTCTTGTTTTGGGGGAGGGGCTCCCCCACCATCTTGTTGTCAATTAATATAATATTTTGTGCCGTCCTCAGTCACTGCTGTTCATATGCGCATTCCACTTTGTCTTAGTCATGAAGGCATTCGCTGAGCCTATCCAGTTTGTCTCTACCACCGTTGTAACCAATCCAGCTGAAATTTGGTATTGCTATTTTTAGTCTTCTCTCACTTCTCGTTGCAAAATATTTGGATTTGAATATGAAAAATTATTTTTAGACCTTTCTCGGACGGGGAAATGTTTCGCAATGTGAAGTTTTAGCTTATCCTGAACAAACGAAAAGCTAATTGGAAAAACGGATTTCAGATTCGTGTTTTACGCCCACTGACAGGGAGTCAACTTTTTTCTCTTGATCCCCTGACGATTTGCAAAAATAGATGCATCTGAAATAGAGAATCATTAATTTTGAGAACACACGTAAGCATTTTTTGCTCAATGTTCAATATTGGTGTTTGGAAAAACTCAATAGATAATTTTTTGTTGCTGTTTATTTGTGTTGATTTCTTTTTGATTTCTTAGTTCTGTGTTACATTGTTACATTATTTAAATAAATGTGATGAGTTCTCATGAGTTACTCTAGTGTCCGTGATTGCTTTTGGACTTGCATTAAGGATTGAGGATCTTACGTCATTATTGGTCTTATGTAGCAGTAGCAACTATAGGCTAGAAAGAAGATTTTTAGGTTTTAAAGCCAACTCATGCTCCAACGAAACGAGAAACGGAGATCCCGTGCAACGAATACACGGACAATTTCTCGGTTGCCCAGCTATGTTAGTACTTGAACGGAACAAAGAGAGAATCTCTTGATGTGATGGAGATAGGTAGATTCAACTTTCAGCTGTGCACATAGGGAGGGTTTCTGATTGGTTGAGGGCTGCGGCGGACAGCTGAACGGAAAACCTGAGCAATTGAGATGCGGAAAAGTAAACGAAGTAGATGTAATCTATTGAAATTATTATATTTTTATTACACTGAAATATTTTTCACAGCATAATCAGAAAGCTTCTTCTGAAAGATTTTATATTATTTTTATTACACTGAAATATTTTTCACAGCATGATCAGAAAGCTTCTTCTGAAAGATTTTATATAAGAGTCAATGTAACTGAAAATTTTATCACGACAGAACTAAAAGTTAGCCAAAGCTTAACTTTTACTTAAGCCCGGTTCACCATGGAGTGTTATGTGCTTTGTGCTTTGTCTCTAGTGCTTTGTGCTTTCGTCTTCTGTGTCTTTGTGCTTTGTGCTTTGTGCTCAGGAGACAGTGCTTTGTGCTTTGTGCTCAGGAGACAGAAAACAAATGATTCATGATGAGAAAGCACAATATCAAAAGCACAGGTCACGGAAACCAGTTTGGACGGATTCAAAATTGTGGTGTTTTAAAAAACGTTAACAGGATGGATTTATTGACGTTTCGAATAATATAATTTAATTTAATTTAATAATAATAACGATCATAAATAATAATTAAAAATAATTATTATAAAATTAACTAATTAATTAAATGTTTGCATGAAAGCTTGATTTATTTACGATTTTCTAAAGCTAACTCATGATAATTCTTAGCTATTCATGCTCTCAATAATTCAATTTTTCATTTTTGTCGTGTCTAAATGAGCTTTAATTCAATACCGGGAATACTGTAGTGATCATGTGACTTCCAGTTTCAGTTTTTGACCAATCAGCATAGAACAAGGTCTGTTTTGATTGGAAAGCACTGAAAGCACAAGTAAAACTGTTTGACAATGTCAAACATTCCCAAAGCTCACCAAAAGCACAAAAGCACAAAGCACAGAAGACCATCATGAACCGGGAAAGCACAAAGCACAAAGCACTGTGCTTTTCAAACCATCATGAACCGAGAAAGCACAAAGCACAAAAACACAAAGCACAAAGCACACCATCGTGAACCGGGCTTTAGTATTTATATCAATTTTTCTGTTCTTTTGTGGTCCGTTTCTCCATTAGTTCGTTCACAGTCATGGTCGGTATCGTGAAATATTCTTCCCCCGCAAATATCCCAGTAGTAGGGAAAGTCTGTTTGGTGCCCTAACTTACTGCTGAAGTGAGCATAAATGATTATAGTCTAACCGTATACCTGAAAACACTCTTGGAAACTATATAAACGGAATCATTGGTTTACTACATTTATGATAGCATATTTGTAGCAACAGTATTTTAACTTCAAACAATCAATTTTTGAAGAGTCAAGCAGTCATTTGTTTTGTTGGATTTTGCACTTTCCAAAAATTCTTCGATTCCAAATGTAACTTGTACAATGACGCTTGTTCTTAAATTCATGCAGTGCATCCAAATTGCCCTAAGTTTATGTCCGATTCCCTAACCTAACTATTTGTATTAATATACATACGTAGTATATCATTTGTGTGCACAGGTAGATTTCAAGCTAAAGCATGGCAAGGATTTTGTATTACAATTCACAGATGATATATATACCTAACCTAACCTTGCACGTAATATGCATGGTACTAGTATCAAAGTATCAAGTATCAAACTAGTAGTAGCAGTGGTAGTGGTTAAATGTTGCATAACATTGGTTTTGCAATGGTAAACTTTTAGCACGCATATTTTGCTTTAATACAACTTAGGATAATTGCAATATAGGCAAATGATAAATAACGATTGTCAACATTCCATATAGACATGTATGTTGAAAAACGTTAAGAACCATTTATCAAAAGATGAATGTTAGGTTCCAAACCAATTATCATTCTCTCAATATATAGCGAGGGAAACATGCAATATCAACCAATTCGGAAAACTTGCATCAGTCCGGTTTTATAGATAGCAAAGGTAAGTACTAGTCTAACTTTTCTGCATGATAGTTACCTTAAACAGCGTTAGCTAGAAAAGTCAAACGGTAATAATTTTTATCAGTGGAAAAACTGTTTTATATAAAAATTCTCAACTTCCATTCAAAAACAATTTCTTAAAAGTTTAACAACAATCTGTGGTACTTTAAAGACATTCATTAGATTAAAGTTGGAAGTCTAATTTGTATTACCATCAACGGAACTAGATAATATATAGAGGGTAAAACTCGGAGATAGCTAGCGCTATTAGCTAGCATGGCAAGGCGAAATATTATACCTATTGTTTCTACTGGGCCCACAAAGTTTAGATTTCGAAAAGAGATTTTTCAAATTTCTTATTGCAGCTCTGGTGAATTAAGGATTTGACCAAATCATAAACTTAGTAGGCTGTAGAGAGTTGCTTCCTTTTTCAAAATAACACATCAGGTTTGATATCTTCCAAAATTTGACTGTGTCCCGCTATTTTTGAAAATGTCCTTTTGATTTTCAGCTTTCTGTACAAGTTCGCTCACTGTAGTTCTGTTAGGCACAACTAGAGTTGGGACCGGTTCCACTAGAACCGGTTGGAACCGGAACCGGAACCGGAACCGGAACCAGTAGGATTTGGAACCGGCCGGTTCCACTCTTAAAAATGGACTTGAACTAATTTTTTGCAGGAGTTTAAATTTTGCAAAAGCTGGAATTTGTGGTTGCCATTGAGTGTTGCCATTCATATTATCTTTTTCAAACTAGTGACTGAAATTAAAACTAAAGATCTAGTTTGAACTGAAACTAAACAAATTTAGACCTGAAGGCGAAATATGTAGGATGAGACTGATAATAATTAAGAATTTCAAACTAAACGTGAAATGAAGGTACAATTATTGGCACTGAAACTGAAGCTGAAAGTCCATATAATAAATTAGAGCCTAAACTGGAAATGACACAGCTTCAGCTTCCACTGAAAGTGACAGTGACACAAACTCCCCACTTCCCCTTTTCAGGTGATCGAGGCACGTTTCAGCTTTCGCTGAAGCCGAGGCATAGAATTAAGAGAAATTTCAAATATTTCTTTGACTCAACATCAGTGACATTATCCCGTCTTAGTTAAGACAAAAATTAAATGTTAAACATACTTGAAAAATTAGGAACATGTATTGCAAGGGAAAAATTTTACTTTCTTTATTCTGGAATTTCGTAATTTATTGTTTTCATGCTTCTGATTTTTCAAATTTTGTTAAGTAATTTTGTGTGTCTTACAAAATGCAGTTGTGAAAATGTCTCTAAATTAATTTTAACGAATTTTTGAAATTTTCTGTTCTAAAAATCCAATTATAATTGATGAAAGACGGGCACTTTCGTTCAGACGTGACCGATACAGGCGCCGAATGAAAACTTTAACCAGCTTACATATCTGAATATTAACCTCATAGAAAAGATGAGAGCCCGATGGGATGTAGTCGGAAATTGAGTATATCTTCTCAAAAAATTGGTAAATGGAAGGTGGTGTTCTCAGCACGCAAGATTGAAGCAACATTTTTAAAGAAAATAGTAAATTTTAGAGGAGTAGAAAACTTCGAAAGTTGAGTACTTATTTTCTTATTTTTAAGCTATCGGCATCTGAGACGAAAGTCAATCAAAGTTCAAGTAATGAACTGCCTTCAGAAGTAATCTGTTAGCTATTTTGTTTAATCAAGCGAGTGTACATTTCTTCGTTAAATATAACTTTAATATATATGTTCTTCTTTCCAATTTGGCTTTCAGCTTTTAAATATTTTAAATGCATTTAAACTTTTTGGAAACTATTTGTTTCTTTAGAGACACTGTACTCTTTTTAAAGAAATAAAAATTTAAGCTCCAGTATATCTCAATTCTCAGCACGTTTTACTGAAACGTTGTGCAGCTTTACAAGATTTTGTTCAGAAGGCGCTGTCTGCATTTAGATGCACAGTAGAATCTCACCGTTAATTATCGAAACAATTTGCTCGACCATACTAAAGTTTTAATTTTTTTACAAGTTTGAATGTATGTTGTGACATAGTAACAGCATTTGTAATGGCGCAAACTCAAAGTAAGGCAAAAACTTTAAAATTCAAAGTAAACAAAAAAGTTTAACCCAGTTGGTTATTATCGCATTACCTATTCCAATTGTTTTGCAATATTGCTTTATAATTTTGATTGTATAACCCTTGCTGGGAGCCTGCATCCAATATTAAATAATGTTAAAATGTAACTACGAATTTTGTACCTGGAACCTGGAACCGGAAGCTAGAACCGGAACCGGAACCGGTACTCTAGAACCGGAACCGGAACCGGTTTTGAAAATTGGAGCCGGTCCCAACTCTAGGCACAACCAATTGAAGCAATTTTGTTTTATCTGCTGATAGGCAGTCGAATTCTCCTGAGAAGTTCCGCGCGTTGTAGAGCTAGGAGCTGTCGTTTTTAGGCCAATTTTAGCGTGTTGAACCAATTTCAGTTAAAACTTGCAAAATCCATTATTTTAGGCATGGACCCATACTCGAATCGTTTCTCCGGGCCGATTGTCAACACGACCCCTTATCTGGCCACAGTGCCGCAGGACACCGCTGCTCAGCAGCCAGGGGCAGCGCTCGCTCATCAAGTCCGGCCGAGCCAGGTTCCGGATGCCAACAACCAGCCCACCAATGTGCTTCTGCAGCACCTTCGAGCCGTCCAGGCGGCCAGAGATGAAATTCGGGAAATTGAAAACTACCGGGGCCAACCGGCCCCCGCCAGGGCTCCGGCTACCGCTCAACCAGGATCCCATCCGGCTCGCGCACTACGACGCCACAATCCTCTGCTTCCAGGGGCCGAACCCCCAATTCCACAGCAGTTTCTGCCTCTGCATCGAGATCCGCCAATCCCGCTACATCAGGTGCAGGGCACCTGCCGCCAACTCGGTATCCCTTCCTTTGGGTCGGCGCCGCGTCAGGCGGCCACAACTTTCTCTTCAAGTGCCGCTTCCATGTACCACTCCGCCTTCTTGGGCCCTGCTGACACAAACCGCCCCGTCCGTATGACCCGGGGCATCCAGACGGATACCCCGCAGCCACGTCGCCAGACGCAGAGCCAGAGTCCCCGGTTCTATCTAAACCCCAACGACTGCCCCGCCCATCGGCCAGAGAACTATCCTGATGCCTGCCGCCTCTTGCACGACATTCCATCCGATGACCCCTATCCCCTTGGAAATTTCTATGGCCCCCTTCCAGACATCCAGGATCCCAAGGTGATCGAATTGCGTCACCTTCAAATCGACAACGAAAACAGCGCCCCCGCTAACCCCCGACTCCCTCTCCAGGAAATTGTGAATGCCGAATTTCGAAATTTCTTCTTCAAGGCCCACCCCTGGGAAGCCTCCCTGGGGGACCAGGCCCGGTTCTTGTCTCCCCTGGAAACCTTTCGCCAGCGCATAATGCTCCTACTCTCTGGTGGTCGATTCAAGCCTGTCGACCGCTACCACAATCAACATCCGTTTGGGGATGTTCCAAATTACTATACACGGAATCAGGCTTTGGCAAATATTCCACCCCCTAAGTACCAAAACCACCCATTAAATCGGGGTAGGAATGGGGATGAGGAAAGCGATTCAGCCATGGAATCTTCGGGCGCCGACAGTGACGCGTGGCGCTACGGTCAAGAAGAGGCCCAGCGCCCCATCCTATCTCCGCCCCGGCCGCGTTCACTCTTCGGAGTCAGTCACCTGCCTCCGGACTATTTCATCTCGAAGGGTAGCCCATACGCCCCTCCTCCTCCTCCGTATTCGTCCTCTCTGGATGACGACGGCGAGGTGTCCGACGATGACAACAATTAAAAGCAAAACTTTGAAATAGGGTTTAAAACGGTTTAACTTAAGAACACTTTTGGGTTTCAGGACTTATGCATGCTGTTATGAGCAGTAGTTTAATTCAAAAAAATATAAAATAAAAGGTACATTTCGAAAAAATTCACTCGTTTAAAAACCAGAAAATATATTTGTTTCGTTTGTATAATGAGTTTAACGAATGTTAAAGGTTGTTTATTTGAAACATACATACTTTACAAACAGTTGTGTTAAACGATTCGACAGAAAGCAAATATAATAAATATCAAAATAGCATTTTCCAAGATGATTGTTTAGTGTCTACAGGTTTCACTAATCTGCCAGATCCAAATGCAGATTCGGGAGTGTTTATAGTTTTTAAGTATTCTACAAATTTTCCATAGTTGGGTGGAGCTGGTTGTTTACTGATCTTGGCAGAAGATGTTACAAATTTCACCAAATCAATCAGATTGTCTAACTCTTCTTCGGTGCCTTTTGCTGTGGGTATTATTACCTTTCCAGAAGGCGAAACTTTAATTTTACCTTGCATATGATGTAAAAGTAATTTGGCTCGAGACCGTTGAGGTTTCGGTAAAAAATCTTGAATCCATAATAAGTCATTAGATGACGTGTCTTTGCACATATTGAGCAGCTGCTGCTTCTTAGCATCATCCTTCATGCTAGGATTTTTTAGAATTTCCCATACAGACCTTGTAAAATCTGATGAATTTTTGCACTCATCCGCGAGAACACTTTCATGAACTAAATAGTATTTAGCTGACATCCTGATTGTATCTTATACAGGCTTGCTTTGCATCATTTAGGGCCAATTTGCAAATGAGTTTTAAAACCGTCGGGTTTCTGCGCAATACGCGTTTTCTCTGGTCAGCAGACTTAGATTTCTCACTGAGTTTCCTGATTTGTATTTTATACGGTTTTAACAAGGAAAGCTTTTCTGGAGAAACTGATGTCCCACCGTACAGTAAATTGTAAGCGAGCTCACACACAGCGTTTACAAAGCCATCGCTGGACTCTTCTATTACATCGGTAATTCTGGAAATGTTACTTGATGAGGCGATAAATTCAAAAATTGGAATATTGTCTCTAACTAAATGCGACATTGTGAATAAACATTAAATTTTGCAAATCATTTAAAGCACAAAAACTAATTGTTTTGTAAGAATCATTCATAATTCGTATATTCTAGTCAGATCGGCACGATTTAAGTATAAAGGACCAACCCTTGCAAACATCACTTGGCTGTCATTTGCAAAGCAAAGTTGGAAATTGTAAATCTCCGCTGTGAAAGGGCACATTAGATTTTTTGTAGTTGTTTTTTGACATGTCACACTTCGAGATAAACATTGATACAAAAAATCTTGTATTTTGTTTAGTTGCTTCATTGAATATTCTAACTTTACGTTGGCTTGAACAAACGAAACCGTTCCATGAGAAGAAAGTTCAATGTGAAAGTCAGAGAACGGCTCTACAGTTCTATTGCCCGCTACGCATGATACATTAAATTTATGAATTTCAACTCCAAGAAACACTGCCAGCAGTATACAAATTAACAGGGTTGCTAAAACAGGAATCCCATCAGTTTTTCGGGATAAAGGCATCATTTTTTTGATTCTTCACTAACTATGTACACTGCTTGCTTCTTTTCGGATGGTAAACCTGTGCGAAAACGCAAATAATTAGGAGTTAGAGGGGATAAATCAACCCAGAGAAATCCGTATGGCTTTTCAGAGATAGCCTGGTCATACAGTCGTACAAACTGCTTGGTCTTTCCGGGCATTATTTGACTACCTAAAGTAATTACACTCCTCAGATCTCGTTTTGACGTAAGCAAAAATAAATGATTGAATTGGCGAGAGATTGCCGCTGAAAATTTCGTTCCCAAGAACAAAGTTTGCCATAGACAAAGCACTGTAATGTTTCTATGATGACTAAGAACAGTCAGTAATTTGTATATAGTCACGCTATTGGTGCTGTCCAGTTGATTGTCATCAATCACAACACAGTAGGTTCCTCCGGTAGGCCACAGGGATTCGTCTAAAATTAAATGCTCCTCTAACCCCTTTACAAACGTAACATTTTTAATTTCTGCCTTCATTTTGTCGTACAAGGGCTGATAAATAGAATAAAAGAATAAGATTTTGTCAAAACCACAGGAGAAGTTTTTTTCTTGATCTCTTAGGAGCAAATACGATAAATATGTTTTTCCAGAGCAACTGTTTCCAATCAGGGCTATTCTGGACGGAACCTCAATCGCAAGCGGATAATTGACTTGTTTTGCAAACTCCATAAGGCGCTAAAATGCAGGTAAATTCCAAACCTTCCCCGTCCCTTAAGGGGGGGGGGGTGGGGCGACAGACAGCACAGCGGCGCGCGACCGCGTGCCGCTACGCTGACCATCAAACTGAATTTCATCTCTGGCCGCCTGGACGGCTCGAAGGTGCTGCAGAAGCACATTGGTGGGCTGGTTGTTGGCATCCGGAACCTGGCTCGGCCGGACTTGATGAGCGAGCGCTGCCCCTGGCTGCTGAGCAGCGGTGTCCTGCGGCACTGTGGCCAGATAAGGGGTCGTGTTGACAATCGGCCCGGAGAAACGATTCGAGTATGGGTCCATGCCTAAAATAATGGATTTTGCAAGTTTTAACTGAAATTGGTTCAACACGCTAAAATTGGCCTAAAAACGACAGCTCCTAGCTCTACAACGCGCGGAACTTCTCAGGAGAATTCGACTGCCTATCAGCAGATAAAACAAAATTGCTTCAATTGGTTGTGCCTAGAGTTGGGACCGGCTCCAATTTTCAAAACCGGTTCCGGTTCCGGTTCTAGAGTACCGGTTCCGGTTCCGGTTCTAGCTTCCGGTTCCAGGTTCCAGGTACAAAATTCGTAGTTACATTTTAACATTATTTAATATTGGATGCAGGCTCCCAGCAAGGGTTATACAATCAAAATTATAAAGCAATATTGCAAAACAATTGGAATAGGTAATGCGATAATAACCAACTGGGTTAAACTTTTTTGTTTACTTTGAATTTTAAAGTTTTTGCCTTACTTTGAGTTTGCGCCATTACAAATGCTGTTACTATGTCACAACATACATTCAAACTTGTAAAAAAATTAAAACTTTAGTATGGTCGAGCAAATTGTTTCGATAATTAACGGTGAGATTCTACTGTGCATCTAAATGCAGACAGCGCCTTCTGAACAAAATCTTGTAAAGCTGCACAACGTTTCAGTAAAACGTGCTGAGAATTGAGATATACTGGAGCTTAAATTTTTATTTCTTTAAAAAGAGTACAGTGTCTCTAAAGAAACAAATAGTTTCCAAAAAGTTTAAATGCATTTAAAATATTTAAAAGCTGAAAGCCAAATTGGAAAGAAGAACATATATATTAAAGTTATATTTACCGAAGAAATGTACACTCGCTTGATTAAACAAAATAGCTAACAGATTACTTCTGAAGGCAGTTCATTACTTGAACTTTGATTGACTTTCGTCTCAGATGCCGATAGCTTAAAAATAAGAAAATAAGTACTCAACTTTCGAAGTTTTCTACTCCTCTAAAATTTACTATTTTCTTTAAAAATGTTGCTTCAATCTTGCGTGCTGAGAACACCACCTTCCATTTACCAATTTTTTGAGAAGATATACTCAATTTCCGACTACATCCCATCGGGCTCTCATCTTTTCTATGAGGTTAATATTCAGATATGTAAGCTGGTTAAAGTTTTCATTCGGCGCCTGTATCGGTCACGTCTGAACGAAAGTGCCCGTCTTTCATCAATTATAATTGGATTTTTAGAACAGAAAATTTCAAAAATTCGTTAAAATTAATTTAGAGACATTTTCACAACTGCATTTTGTAAGACACACAAAATTACTTAACAAAATTTGAAAAATCAGAAGCATGAAAACAATAAATTACGAAATTCCAGAATAAAGAAAGTAAAATTTTTCCCTTGCAATACATGTTCCTAATTTTTCAAGTATGTTTAACATTTAATTTTTGTCTTAACTAAGACGGGATAATGTCACTGATGTTGAGTCAAAGAAATATTTGAAATTTCTCTTAATTCTATGCCTAGGCTTCAGCGAAAGCTGAAACGTGCCTCGATCACCTGAAAAGGGGAAGCGGGGAGTTTGTGTCACTGTCACTTTCAGTGGAAGCTGAAGCTGTGTCATTTCCAGTTTAGGCTCTAATTTATTATATGGACTTTCAGCTTCAGTTTCAGTGCCAATAATTGTACCTTCATTTCACGTTTAGTTTGAAATTCTTAATTATTATCAGTCTCATCCTACATATTTCGCCTTCAGGTCTAAATTTGTTTAGTTTCAGTTCAAACTAGATCTTTAGTTTTAATTTCAGTCACTAGTTTGAAAAAGATAATATGAATGGCAACACTCAATGGCAACCACAAATTCCAGCTTTTGCAAAATTTAAACTCCTGCAAAAAATTAGTTCAAGTCCATTTTTAAGAGTGGAACCGGCCGGTTCCAAATCCTACTGGTTCCGGTTCCGGTTCCGGTTCCGGTTCCAACCGGTTCTAGTGGAACCGGTCCCAACTCTAGTTGTGCCTAACAGAACTACAGTGAGCGAACTTGTACAGAAAGCTGAAAATCAAAAGGACATTTTCAAAAATAGCGGGACACAGTCAAATTTTGGAAGATATCAAACCTGATGTGTTATTTTGAAAAAGGAAGCAACTCTCTACAGCCTACTAAGTTTATGATTTGGTCAAATCCTTAATTCACCAGAGCTGCAATAAGAAATTTGAAAAATCTCTTTTCGAAATCTAAACTTTGTGGGCCCAGTAGAAACAATAGGTATAATATTTCGCCTTGCCATGCTAGCTAATAGCGCTAGCTATCTCCTGAGTTTTACCCTCTATATATTATCTAGTTCCGTTGATGGTAATACAAATTAGACTTCCAACTTTAATCTAATGAATGTCTTTAAAGTACCACAGATTGTTGTTAAACTTTTAAGAAATTGTTTTTGAATGGAAGTTGAGAATTTTTATATAAAACAGTTTTTCCACTGATAAAAATTATTACCGTTTGACTTTTCTAGCTAACGCTGTTTAAGGTAACTATCATGCAGAAAAGTTAGACTAGTACTTACCTTTGCTATCTATAAAACCGGACTGATGCAAGTTTTCCGAATTGGTTGATATTGCATGTTTCCCTCGCTATATATTGAGAGAATGATAATTGGTTTGGAACCTAACATTCATCTTTTGATAAATGGTTCTTAACGTTTTTCAACATACATGTCTATATGGAATGTTGACAATCGTTATTTATCATTTGCCTATATTGCAATTATCCTAAGTTGTATTAAAGCAAAATATGCGTGCTAAAAGTTTACCATTGCAAAACCAATGTTATGCAACATTTAACCACTACCACTGCTACTACTAGTTTGATACTTGATACTTTGATACTAGTACCATGCATATTACGTGCAAGGTTAGGTTAGGTATATATATCATCTGTGAATTGTAATACAAAATCCTTGCCATGCTTTAGCTTGAAATCTACCTGTGCACACAAATGATATACTACGTATGTATATTAATACAAATAGTTAGGTTAGGGAATCGGACATAAACTTAGGGCAATTTGGATGCACTGCATGAATTTAAGAACAAGCGTCATTGTACAAGTTACATTTGGAATCGAAGAATTTTTGGAAAGTGCAAAATCCAACAAAACAAATGACTGCTTGACTCTTCAAAAATTGATTGTTTGAAGTTAAAATACTGTTGCTACAAATATGCTATCATAAATGTAGTAAACCAATGATTCCGTTTATATAGTTTCCAAGAGTGTTTTCAGGTATACGGTTAGACTATAATCATTTATGCTCACTTCAGCAGTAAGTTAGGGCACCAAACAGACTTTCCCTACTACTGGGATATTTGCGGGGGAAGAATATTTCACGATATCGACTATGACTGTGAACGAACTAATGGAGAAACGGACCACAAAAGAACAGAAAAATTGATATAAATACTAAAGCCCGGTTCACGATGGTGTGCTTTGTGCTTTGTGTTTTTGTGCTTTGTGCTTTCTCGGTTCATGATGGTTTGAAAAGCACAGTGCTTTGTGCTTTGTGCTTTCCCGGTTCATGATGGTCTTCTGTGCTTTGTGCTTTTGTGCTTTTGGTGAGCTTTGGGAATGTTTGACATTGTCAAACAGTTTTACTTGTGCTTTCAGTGCTTTCCAATCAAAACAGACCTTGTTCTATGCTGATTGGTCAAAAACTGAAACTGGAAGTCACATGATCACTACAGTATTCCCGGTATTGAATTAAAGCTCATTTAGACACGACAAAAATGAAAAATTGAATTATTGAGAGCATGAATAGCTAAGAATTATCATGAGTTAGCTTTAGAAAATCGTAAATAAATCAAGCTTTCATGCAAACATTTAATTAATTAGTTAATTTTATAATAATTATTTTTAATTATTATTTATGATCGTTATTATTATTAAATTAAATTAAATTATATTATTCGAAACGTCAATAAATCCATCCTGTTAACGTTTTTTAAAACACCACAATTTTGAATCCGTCCAAACTGGTTTCCGTGACCTGTGCTTTTGATATTGTGCTTTCTCATCATGAATCATTTGTTTTCTGTCTCCTGAGCACAAAGCACAAAGCACTGTCTCCTGAGCACAAAGCACAAAGCACAAAGACACAGAAGACGAAAGCACAAAGCACTAGAGACAAAGCACAAAAGCATATAACACTCCATGGTGAACCGGGCTTAAGTAAAAGTTAAGCTTTGGCTAACTTTTAGTTCTGTCGTGATAAAATTTTCAGTTACATTGACTCTTATATAAAATCTTTCAGAAGAAGCTTTTCTGATCATGCTGTGAAAAATATTTCAGAGTAATAAAAATAATATAAAATCTTTCAGAAGAAGCTTTCTGATTATGCTGTGAAAAATATTTCAGTGTAATAAAAATATAATAATTTCAATAGATTACATCTACTTCGTTTACTTTTCCGCATCTCAATTGCTCAGGTTTTCCGTTCAGCTGTCCGCCGCAGCCCTCAACCAATCAGAAACCCTCCCTATGTGCACAGCTGAAAGTTGAATCTACCTATCTCACATCACATCAAGAGATTCTCTCTTTGTTCCGTTAAAGTACTAACATAGCTGGGCAACCGAGAAATTGTCCGTGTATTCGTTGCACGGATCTCCGTTTCTCGTTTCGTTGGAGCATGAGTTGGCTTTAAAACCTAAAAAATCTTCTTCTAGCCTATAGTTGCTACTGCTACATAAGACCAATAATGACGTAAGATCCTCTAATCCTTAATGCAAGTCCAAAAGCAATCACGGACACTAGAGTAACTCATGAGAACTCATCACATTGATTTAAATAATGTAACAATGTAACACAGAACTAAGAAATCAAAAAGAAATCAACACAAAAATAAACAGCAACAAAAAATTATCTATTGAGTTTTTGCAAACACCAATATTGAACATTGAGCAAAAAATGCTAAACACGTGTGTTCTCAAAATTACTGATTCTCTATTTCAGATGCATCTTATTTTTGCAAATCGTCAGGGGATCCAGAGAAAAAGTTGACTCCCCGTGAGTGGGCGTAAAACACGAATCTGAAATCCGTTTTTCCAATTAGCTTTCCGAATTTGTTCAGGATAAGCTAAAACTTCACATTGCGAAACATTTCCCTCGTCCGAGAAAGGTCTAAAAATAATTTTTCATATTCAAATCCAAATATTTCTGAAACGAGAAGTGAGAGAAGACTAAAAATAGCAATACCAAATTTCAGCTGGATGGTTACAACGGTGGTAGAGACAAACTGATAGGCTCAGCGAATGCCTTCATGACTAAGACCAAGTGGGAATGCGCATAAGAACAGCAGTGACGAGGACGGCACAAAATATTATATTAATTGACAACAAGATGGTGGGGAAGTTTCTACCCCAAAACAAGACGTTGTTTTGCCCGCGCGCCGAGCGGACACAAATTTCAAATATTTGTGCTTACTTTTCGACTTATTTTTGCTGTTTAAGCCTTTTGTATTTTTTGCATTTTCAAAATTTTCTCAAGTTCTTGGGGGCTGTCGCCCCGCCCCCGAAACCTCCATGTGATCATTTCCCGCCTCATAGAAGAAACTCTTTATGTGCGCTACTGGTATCGCTGCATGAAGATTTTATAAAGCAAACCGGCATATCGGTTATCAACATTTTTGATCATGTTTGGCTTAGCCAGTCTGAAATTATGCACACTAAAAGAGCAAAAATAAAGAAATACATTACGGTATAACAATTAACATTAAGATTAAAAATTGAAGTACTGTGCAAAAATAGCTTCGGTCTGCGGAAGAAAGGTTAGGAGGTTTCGAGAGCTTCTACTGATATTTGATTTTGTTCTTAGTTTTTAGCAAACAAATCAAAAATTTGAACTAATTTACGACCTGAGTGTGCGCAAGATATGAATCCGCCGTCCAACCTAAGAAATTTTCAGGGTACCCCCTTGCTTTTTCAAGACATAATCTCACTAAACAAAGAATTGATCCTGAGAATTCAAACTGAATCCAACATTTGCATAAAGAACTGCCATTATTCCATGGTTTTAACAATTTCGAATGCAGCAGGCTTGAAAAGCCTTTCAACGAGACCGAGCACTCTGCCTTAAGATTCAGTTCATGGGTGACAGGAGGTTTATCTCGGCACTGAAATACCTGTAAAGTAAAAATGTATAAATGGTGAAATTGGCGGAAATGCATGTGAGATAAACTTCTTTTTCAATGTCACATACACTAACATCACTCCACAATTGGAATCATTGGGATGCTAATTTAAGTACTTCCACACAGTAACTTTTTAATAAAACTTAAACAATAGTTCAATTAACATCTGTCAAGTCAACACACTACCAGGCAACAAAATATTCGAAAAGTCCCATGTACATAAAAATTAGTTGTGTATTAAAGGAACTTACAATGAGTCAGTAATTACAGAAATTTCAAACACTTGCATGTTGCCTTGACCAGTATGTTAAATTTCGAGACATGTACACATACCTACAAAAATAATAAGACGATTTAGAACAAAATTGGTGTAAATCGCTAATTCAAAAAACTGATTTGTAAAACCTCTAAATCTAAATCTAAATAATCAAATCCAATAAAGCCATAGAAGAAAAATATTCGTCGAGCACTAAGCTTACCCATCATATTGGAATCAGACCTCAATCCAACTACAACAATCAGTCTTTCTCTGTCGTCTCTTCACAAGAATTCAAAAAAGGAGGCAAACAAAAAGAAACTTGAAAATCAGAAATTTAACTGTTGAAACAAGGGTATGATTATTTAGAGCAGCCATATCTTATCAAACTGTTTACACAATTGCATCTCCATTTAATGTTTGATAAAAAATTCCAACCTCCCCCTCTGTCCCAAACATAGATCCCAAAAAATCATACAGGAGATATTTTTGCTTCGTGAATCTAAAAGTATACACTACGGTCTCCAGTCAAAATTTAACACAGTACTAATTTGAATAAAATTTTTTGCTTAATTTGCAAAGGGTTGCTGCCGCCCTATAATTCCCCTTAGAGACAAAAAAACTTTTGCTGATCTGATCTGTCATGTCTTATTTTAGACCCAGAGTGAGGGGGGGGGGGAAAAAATTATAGTTTGTTTTTTATTGTTTTTTACTGTGTTTTCAAACACTCTTTTCTTAGAAAAACACACATTTTCCGAGAAAAACACACTTAAAAACACACGCCCACCAAAAAGGGCTGTTTAGAGGAAAAAATTTTGAACCCCAGAGGACTTTTTGCAAAAAATTTTGAAAAAAAAAAAAAAAAAAAAAAAAAAAAATATTTTTCAAGAAATGTCTATATATGTCCTTCCTTTTGCAGAATATGTTTGTTCACGTTTCCCCAGTGAACTTATCACAACTCAACTAAAAATGATATTTGGCCGTCTAAAAAAATTGAGCGCTACTTACAAAGTTCTAGATAAAACTTTATTTAGAACATTAAACTTTTCCCGCTGTTCCACAAAACACTGCAAGAATTCCTTCAGCTTCTGGAGAACTCCAAAACCAAATTCCCAAAACCCTCCCCCGTCTTCTTCAGAAGCATTTTTGCGATTTTACAGCGCTCCAGTTTTCAAATTGCGATATAGGCCCCAAAAAAAAAAATTTCGCAATTCTTCTTTCATCTCTAAAACGACCAAGAAGCAGCGAGAAATACGCTGAAAACTGTGAAAATAATTCTCTTTCAGCCCAAATCGCGAAACCACGATTTTCAAAAGAACCCCCCTTCTCAGAAAAACACGGTGGAAAAAAAAACTCCGATTTTGAAAAATCCCAGCCAGTACTTTCTGGCGAAGAAACTTAATTTTGTTTCTCATACTGCGAAAATTTGGATGAAAACAGGCCAAAACGGAAAAAACATCGATTTCTCAAAATTGAAGGCTCAGCCAAAACCCGTTTTGTGCCAGTGCCTGATGGACATATGCGCGGAAAAAAAAAAAACAGATTTGGCTTAGCAGATTTCTTGGCGTTCCCACAAATCGGACAGAAGCACGGCCGACACGAAATTTCGCGGCTCTTCGCATCCTGAAAAAACAAGCTGCTCCGTACGTTTTAGCCATGCCCCCACTTGGGATTTTGGCAAGGAAATATCCAACCCAAAACGCAATGGCGAAACCCCAATGATTCTCCTTGACGATGAAGAATTCTGAATTGAAGAGATCAAAAAATTTAAAAAATTTTGCCAAAAAAACGGAACATTGAATGTTTTTTTCTTGAAAAAAAAGTGGAAATTATCGCGCCGAAGGGTAGAAATATTTTAAGAAACTAGCTGTGTTTTCTCTATTTTTAGCAAAAATGTTGGGGGGTGTCCCTCAGAAAAGAGAAATTCTGAAACACCCCCAACCGGACCGGTACGAAACTTGGTTTTAGAACAAAAGAATTGCCGGAAAACAAAATCCGCAACCGTGTTTTGAATTTCAATTCTGCCAAAATTAAATGCCAGGAATCCGTCGAGCTCGTAATGTTTGAGAAATCGATGTTCGGAAAAATAAAACCAATTGCGAGTTTTGTCAATGTTTTTTCGCTCAGATCTCTAACTCAAATCAATAAAATCGAAAAAATATAATTATTTATAAAATGAACGACAAAATGACGTATTATCGATTGAAGTTAAGAAATAGCTAATTCTGGCAAATTAATATGGCGTAATTTGGAAAAAAAAATTTTCTTTAAAAATGGCCATTTTTTTAGAAAATGTCCCTCAGAATTTTGGTTTTTGCTTATATTAACTTAACCACTGGAGATAGCTCAAAGATTGTAAAAGCGTGGCCTAAAAATACGGCACTGGTCGCAGAATGTTAAAGAGCACGGAAATGGGTAATTTTGTAGGTTTCAGCCATTTACGTAAAGGATTAAAGCCGTGTGAGTGATGAAAAATACCCGAAAGGAAACCAGCACCTTAAACAGGTCAGTTAGGATTGCAACTACTGTTAAACGGACTGATAGAATTCCTATTGTTTGACGTGTTGACTGTTAAATGGACTGATATAATTGCTTTTGTTTGGTATGTACGTATACTGTTATTTAGACAGAAAAAATACTTTTTAAAATTAGCGCATTTCTACCATTAGTTTTATGCAATGTAAAAGTTCAAAACTGTTAATACCAGTCTAACAGCTTAACGGTCTAACTGTGTTAGACTGCGTTAGCTTTTATGCAAATAGGCCACAGGTGGACGGGGGCGGGGAGAGGAGGGGGAGAGGGGTAATTCCCCCCTCGGTGAAATCGCCCACAAGGTCGCGAAATTGCTACCAGAAGGGACAAAAATTGGCCACAAGGGTAAGAAAATTGTCCAAAAATAGGTTTTATGACTAATATTTCCAAAAATTTTCCGACTTCGCCGGAATTTTTCATTCAAAATTACTATTTTTGCTAAAAACGTCCGAAATTGTGTTTTAACTAAAAACTTCGTTTTTTGCTAAAAATGGCAAAAATAGCTTAAAAAATCGCTTTCAAAAGCACCCCTTAAGAAAAAATCGCTCTCACAAGGGTTACCCAACTTTGCTTCCACAAGGGTCAGTGAAATTTGCATTTCAGTTCAGGTATGAACAGGGCCCAAGCCCAGTGCAGATGCCATGGCAAGCATATAAGAGCTTGACGCTTGTCACACTCTTAGTTATTGCTGTGCTATTGATGTAACTTACTTGATTATCAAATCCTTGCTTTTCCGCGACATGTCGAGCCACTCTCCTCAATTCTTTATCGTAAACCGACGTAATATTTGGGAAACGAAAGCCGAACCTGCAACGAAGATGCACAAGCGACAATATATCCTATATCCTAAGAATTAAGTAACTCGTCAAGTGAAGTAAAACCCCAAAACACTTGGACCATCGACAGTTTATTGAAACTTTTGCAAGCGGGAAATGGGAATTTAAGTTTAACTATCGTTCAGTATTTTCAAATCATATTCTCAGTGCGTCAAAATGAAAAGTACATAGGTTCCTGACAAGATACCCCACTGATGGGTCTTTAATGCAAAAGACGTTATAATGTCGTTTCATATAGGATAGAACTAGGGTAGTCTGCCCTTTTCGAAACCGACTTGCCCCCCACACTCGCAAATTCGGATTTCGCTTCCCGTGAGATCTTGGGTGCTCAAAGTTTCGCCAAAAGCAGGCCACATTTCAGACATTTCCCGGCGACGCCGGATATTTTTCCTAAACTGGTCTATATATGTCTATATATGTCTGTATAGGTCCAGCCAGCACCCGGGGGGCGTTTAAGGGGTCTAGACCCCCTGTTGGGGTGCAAAATAGAAAATTTTTGCTATTTTTATAGCAAAAACAGCTATTTTTAACAAATTATCGCGCCTTCGGCGTGATAATTTACTTTTTGCAAGAAATAAACATCTAATGCACGATTTTTGGGCAAAACTGCAAAAACTCTTCTCAGTGGGGCTCGCCCCCCGACCCCCCCCTCTTTTATTTTGTATTGTATTTTTCCTTGGACCCCCCTTTTCAAAATCCTGGTGCGGGCCTGGAGCCACTGTCTGTAAGGTTCGACCATAAGGTGGCCGGAAAAATTCTACCTTCTCCGATTTTGCTTAGGCTCAGATATACAAAATACAAGTCAGTAGAAGGTTTATAGTGCAAGCCCGAGCTTCCCAGTTCCTTTCCAAACCCACGAGACATGCCCCCAAACGCCCCTTGTTCGTAGTCTTATCTCACATGCAAACAAAAAATGCCCAAAATTTTCTGCAGCGCGCTAGGCTTAGAAGAGTCAAGCCATATTTGGCATATTTATTGACAACTATAAGGAGTTCGTAAATTAATGAAAAGTTTCGTAAGAGCTGCCGCTGCCACAAAAATTGCGGATTTTTGCCACACTACGTATATGTTAAATTCACACCACCAGCAGTTAGTGGATTTTGGGGTTCTTGGCTTACAGCACTTGATATAGAATCGGGGAAGGTTAAAATGGGATTTAAAATGTAGGTTCAAGACATCCCTATGTGTAAGAAAAGGGCAGTTTTTTGATTGTGACTTGGGATGTGGTTAAATTCGGGCCGAAAGCAGTGCTACCTTGCTGTAGCACTTGCTGAGTTTTGCATTTTAGCGTGACTGTCTGTCACATGCATTGACCATATTGTACCAATTTTTCAGCACACTTGTGTTAACATCTGTGTAACAGTTTACCATAGATATGGGAATGAATTGTGGGCACTGTCAGCTCAGGTAAACTAATTCCATATGCATGATCAAGTCTCAGTGTTGCAATGGTGTTTTGACGAGCTAGAATAGCATTGTTAAGGGGGTCGCCGGGTACCAAATTTTGTAGTCATTGGTTTTGATCATTATCAGGTATTATAATACTTGTGGAAAAAATGCTCCTTGCAGTCGCATGTAAAATGCAATATGAGCTATGATGGTCAACATTTAAATAGGTCAAGGACAAGATTTAAAAACGTCTAATATGAGCCAGCATCTAAATCGGTAAAGAAAAAGATGTAACTGGCTAATATGAACCGCCACGTTTCTCTTGGGCTCATATTGACGCTCGCTGCCATGGTTTCAACGGCTTGACATCATGACGACACCTTACCATTTTGCCTACAGACTTTTTTACTTTTATTTAGCTCTTTGAACAAATCCTCACCGTTTTGCGTAATATCAATAGCTTCATGTAATGTTTGGTTACAGATGTCCTGCCTGAATCTAATTTCGCCAGCTCAAACACCGAATTTAAGGTATCTGAACACTTTATACAGCTAAAGTTCTCCCTTTAAAGTTGAATTAGGTGGTATATATTTGGCATATACCAGTTTTGAAACACTGAAATACTAGAAACAAATGTATAAAGCTCACTGTAAGCCCGGTATAGTCTTCGCTATCGGCTCACTGTACATAGCATTTATACAACAAAATACACAACTGATCTG
>JASAND010010722.1:0-13000 GCA_030248195.1 Trissonchulus latispiculum | reverse complement strand
GAAGTTACGTATTGCTGGTGTGTGTGTGTGTGTGTCTGTGTGTGTGTAGGTTTGTGTTTGTGTGTGTGTGTGCGTGTGTGTGTGTGTGTGTGTGTGTGTGTGTGTGTGTGTGTGTATGTGTGTGTGTGTGGTGTGTGTGGTGTGTGTGTGGTGTGTGTGTGTGTGGTGTGTGTGTGTGTGTGTGTGCATCTGTTGTTAACTCATTGTTACCTATCCGGTCAGATAAACCGGCAGGAAGAGGATGTACTTGCTTTCAGTAAGAGTACATAATATAAGGGTGTGCCACTAGGCACCCTCTCTGTTATCAGAGCAAAAACTATGCTCTGCTCGCTAACGACCCACGCCCCCCCCCGAAAATTAGACCCTCGTGACCCCCCCCCCCCCTCCGCAAATCAGTACCTAGTCGAAACGGGGGTCTATGTTTATGTGCTTAAGCTCGAAAACACAAGCAGTGCGTGCGCGAATTTTGTGCCTGCTTCGAGCTTTAGAACGCTAACATAGCGCACAAAATTCTTTGAAGTGAAGGGTCTAATTTGCGGGGGGGGGGTGGGCCGTTAGCGAGCAGAGCATAGTTTTTGCTATGATAACATAGAGTGTGCCTAGTGGCACACTCTTATATTATGTACTCTTGTTTTCAGTAAAATATTCCAATATGTTAACATGCATACATTTTAAATGCATGAAGTAATTTACAAAACATATAACCAATGTACACTGTACAGATCCTAATAGAGCAGAAATGGGAGTTGAAATTATCACAATCATGAAGGACGAAAGACGTAATGATTTGTTGCAGCTGACTTTTTGGCTTTGCTTACTTGACTTAAGGTGGTGATTCCTTTTGAGCACATATTATTGGTTGACGGTAAAATCACGATGAAATTTAATGAAACTTTCCAAAATAGGTTCTTTTAGCATTTTAATAACCTCCGCGCACTCCCGCTTCAAAACTTTGACGTCTCCGTTCAGGGCAATTTTTCGCCGATTTTTGACACTTAGACAGTAGCTGCATAGCTATGATTATATTTATTCGAAAAATCTTGTTGTGCTCTACAGCTTTTCTTTTTGAAGCACCTTCCAAGCTTTTCTCTAGTGTGAGATATAACTGATTTTCTTATTTTGGCGTTGAAAACTTGTCATTTTTGCAGAAATCAAATAATCCGTCATTTCTTGAGCTACGCAAACCATAAAATTAAACTAAGGATGCCAATTTGAAGGTCTCGTCGGAGCTGATTATTCATGGCATTGTACTCTTCTAAATGCTATTCCGTGCACAGCTATCATAAAAATGTAGTTCTTGCAAAAACATGAATAATTTTTTCCAGCGATTGTGGAGCATTTACTATGCAAGCTAGAGGGTTGCCACTTACTAGGCGTGTTTTACATAATAATTCATAGGGACCCTTTTTAGTTGCTCCGATTGCTGCTTTCTAGCTAAGGTGGTCGCTTGCCAAAGTTGGGAAAAGTAGAAAATCCAGGTTGCGCATACATTTTAGCTAATTTCTTTATAACGAAGAGCGGTTTCACAGTATAATTAAAAAGGGTACCCAGCTATTTCATTGTGGAATCGAATAATGTGGCCGACGCCTCACGAAAAAACTTTCTTTAGTCTGCAGAAAATCTGGAAGGTTAAAGGACTTTGAAAATGCAGTAAAATAAGTTCCGAGAACTAAAATTAAGTTCATTGTATTCGTTAGAAAGAGAAAATGATAAGCTCCATTTGGATATAAAAATGGTTTCTTAACTCCAAGGAATGAATGAGTAATAACAGTTCAAAATTGATGTCTCCGAAAGGAATCACCACCTTAAGACACAAGAGCATGACGTGGCGCATCCACACACACACACACACACACACACACACACACACACACACACACACACACACACACACACACACACACACACACACACACACACACACACACACACACACACACACACACACACACACACACACACCCACACACACACACACACACACACACACACACACACACACACACACACACACACACACACACACACACACACACACACACACACACACACACACACACACACACACACACACACACACACACACACACACACACACACACACACACACACACACACACACACACACACACACAGACATATATATATATATGTATATATATAGATATATATTAGAAATAGGGCATAGTGTCGGCATAAAAAGGTAACGCGACAATTGCTCAAATCCTGTTAACTAATTTTCCTTTAGACTGGATACGGCGGCCTGATTGAGTTACATATGACTACACTATGTAGTTAAGAAGAACATGTCGAGCGTAAACCGCTTTCATCATTTACAAAGAAAACTGCAGAATCGGATTGATTGTTTTTGGAATATTCGCTTAGTGAAAGCACAGAAGATTAACTGAATTAATGGTTGCGGAAGCATCTTCTTTGGACAATTTTTCGAAAGTTGAGTGAATTGTATATTCTTCCATGGCAGTGGTGAACTATAACTTACAAAAACTGAAACGATGCTTAATTTGTCATTCATATCCACGATAACTGTTTTGCCACATGCCGCAGGTAAGCTACGTTAAAGCAAATACCATTGACATAAATTAGCTTGATTTTATTGCTTATTGATATAAAGTGGTAGCCGAACAAATATGCCCGGTTAAAGGAAGTGGCCAGCTGTTCATGACATGATAGCTAAGTATCATATTGTCCATGTTTGTGATAGTGTGATTTTGTTGTTAAAACAAAGGTTTAGGCTGAATCAAAGATCGAAAATCAAAAATAAAGAATTCTAAAAACTCAAAAAACAATATTATTGAAATGTTAGGAACCAAAGATTCAGAAATCATGTTCTGCGTCTGCATCAAAATCATAATTCTTAAAATTATGCCCTGCATCAAAAATAAAAATTCTTGAAAAAGACAAAAGCAAAACATCTGCCCAGAGCCACGTTGCACAAAACACCATTACTCCTGAACCAGGGAATAACTTTTGACAAGTTAAGAGAAAGCAATCAGTGTTATAGTTAAAATTAGCTGCTGACTCAGCAGCGCAGAAGTCTCAGTGCATAAAAGTCACTAAAGTCTGACCAAAAATTCTTGGAACTGAACTGTGAACGCTTGTTCTGACGTTTGAACCTTTGAAGTTAGTCTATATAAAGTATATATTTTTAGAAGCCTCAGGAGGAGGAGAATCCGGTAAAACCATCATATCCGGTCTATATCCGGTTACCGGATGCCAAATCGATAAAAACGCTTAAGATTCGGAAAGAAAATGCTAATTAATTCATACTCTAGCATATTGGTCCTTGGCCCAAGACATCTCCGAAAATCCGCTCACATCCGGTCCATGTCCGGTAACCGGATGACTAGGTCACAAAAACTGTACAGCAAGATGGCTAGGTTGTACAGTCTCGCTGATTGAATTTTTGGATTCAACGGGTCGAAATTAGTCTATATACGAAGTTTTGTCCTATTTGGACCAAAATTGTGTGATTTATGGTCGTATCCGGTGCGAAAACAACCGGAAAAATCAGTTTTTCCGGTCTGGTGCCGGAAAAATAAATCGCGGATAAAAAATGTTAGTTTTTGGCACAATGAATATATGGGAGACTACGTTTATTTTACCGGTGTCAAAGTAATCGAATATCCGGTCGATTTCCGGTATTGACCTTTGAAATTTGAGATTTCATGTGCTATTATCTCAGTATCCGGTTGGTCCGGATGTCAAATTATTTCATTGAAATGTTATTTCGCCGATCCCTAAGAAACATCAACCTCAAATTACTTCATATCTGCTGTAATTTTTGAATGATAGCGTTTTAAAAGTGGGCTGATTTTGCTTGTTTTGTCTAATTGTTAAACCGGGTATGAGATTTGATCCTATACGCTTAGTTTTGTCGCATGCCATATAAGTTATTTTTGAACCGTTTTTAAAACGCTCTCATTCAAAAATCACAGCAGATATGAAGTAAATTGAGGTTGTGGCTTGTTAGGGATAAACCAAATAATAACCTAATGACTCTTTTTACACTTGACTAGTCTTTAAGTGGTACCCTACAGGGCAGGTTGAACGCTTACTGCAGAACGAAAAGGAGAGAGGTCATTTCTTAATGACCTTTGCTTTTCTCTCCACTCACAAATTTTACTTTCTTAATATAAGGAGTCTAGTAGTTGTAGGAGTTCAGGCTAAAAACCTAAGCTTAATAAGGTGTAAATGGTATAAGCGTTCATGGAAATCCGGTTATTTTTCCGTTTAAACTTCAACTGAAATTAAGTTAAACACATACCTGAAATCGGTTTTCACGTCAGATTTGAGAAGTATAAATCTGGAAATTGTAAAGTATTTATTCATTTCATCCCAATTTTATTTAAATTGTTCTCTATATTTAATATGATTGATTAACACGTTTGATTTGATTTTTAGTCTAACTTGTATAATTGACAATTTTAAACAAGGAAATAGTCTGAATTCATGAAAGCAGTCGATACCGTTTTTAGCTTAACCACCCAAAACTCATATATTTAAAGTGTGCATAAAACCTGGTCCCGGCTCGGGCCCCAAGTAAACACGGCCCCATTATGGTCCCGTGCATAAAACACAGCACCATACATAAAACTGGCACGGTTTGCTATTTGACATCTACATACTAGACTCATTTTTATCTTCAGATCAAATCACATATTGGAAATTTCCGACTCCTGCTTGCGCAGAGAACGACAATTCATGGGCTTGACTACATGCTTGCGCGTCAGGACGTTTTTTTCTTGTGGTTAATTTTGTTGGGAATATGTTTGGCATTCAGTGTTACGTCCTGTCAGAAGATCCTTAGCTCATACTTAAAAGAGGATTTCCGGATCAACGTCGCCACTAAGGAAATCAATTACTTGAAGCTACCAGACATCATACTATGTCCTTTTCTCCGGTAACTCAGAGTAGAGTTTTGAACTCAAGGTTTAGCCAACGAAACCGAGGTTTGACCTGTCATCTTCCCGCGATTTGATCCAAACATTCCATGCAAGCCACATTCGACCCAAACATGTTGAAAAATGTATGCTAAATATTGTCGTTAACTTGCGTCCTTTCCCCCCAAAATGAGAGTTCTCCAAAGGAGTACTTTAGCATTCGCTTTACCGTGCCAGTAGTACATAACACCTAGCTGAAAGTATTATTGCAAGCGTAGAACATCTTCTACACGCTAACGACTAACCCATAAATTGGATCCCTCAACTTAATAACAACAAAAACGAAAGTTGGAAAGCTGCAAAATAGAAAATTTAGCAGAGCAGCTAATCTGCATTTTAACCTGTGGAAATTCAGACGTTTCTGGGTTTAGTGAACTAAACCAATCGTAAAGGCAGCCAAATCATCAGAGACGGAGTGGGCTACCAGTAGCCCTAAGAGCTAAAGATGTAAAATATTCGATTAGGCAAGTCCTAAAGCTCTATGTGCTGGAACAACAATAGCATCTGCAATATACAGCTAACATTTTATTTCAGTTAAAGAAAAATGAAATTTAAAGAAAGAAATTCTGAATTTCAAGAAAAGAAAAAGAAACCTTCATTTTATTGCTTTCATAGCATTTTTCTGACAGCTGATATGCTCTTATTGTTTGAGATTGACCTTTGCCCACCTCTTTACCACTAGACTAGCACAAGCACAAATTGACAGCTGTGTTTCTTCAAAGTCGGCAGTCAAGGTTTTGTCACTCAACTGTCACAGAAAACGAGTAGTTGTCATTATCGCCATTGATATTTGATGCATCCATTTAAATGAAAGAAAATGAAAAGAAAATTTTTCGAGAAATAAATGAAAGAAAAGTTAACTGAAATTTAATGTTAGCTGTACCGAAAAAGTATTGTTTTTACTCGCACTGATTTTGACTATGCTGCGCTATTATGGGCACATATACAAAATCATTTTTTCAGTAGATAATATCTCTGAGTATTAGAGTATCTGAACAATAAATCCGCGTAAAGTTAAGACACAAAATATCATTTGAAGGTTTTTGTAATTACTATTCCTGACTAAAGTAGGGTGCATCATAGAGAGGATAATTTTTAATTAAATATTCAATATTAATCCAAAACCTACAATGAACACAATTGATCGCTTAACGAATGGGGTCCGAACCAATAGCTAACTGAGATAACAATGAAAACACAACTAAGGTTTATTTTAAAAATTAGTTAACCAGAAATTCTTTTACGATTATGATTACGAAGTGGAGTGAATTGAGCTAAACGAGTTAACAGAGTAGTTTTAACTCTACTATACTCTACTTTTTCTACTTTTAATCAATATTTTAATTTCTACTTTTCCTTGAAACATCGCGAATTCACATAATCATTCACAATTCTTGTTCTCAGAACGGTTTTTCTATTAACGTCTTCAGTACCGATTTTTTCTCTATAATTTAACCACTTGCTTGTTGCAGGTATAATGTATCAATTCTTAATGAAGCTGCAAGGGAATGGTTGAATATCAGCTCAAGTTTTGAGTTGAGAGTTCTTCATGATGGGTTAGGTGCAAATTCAATGACATCCTTTGTATTTGGATACATGAACCTAAAGCAGTATATGGTGGATATGGTATTTCGTGGCTTTGACATAGGGGTAAAGGTCGATTCTGAACTCTCAGCAGCTAACCGCAGCATTTATGATGTGTTATACAAATCCAGATTTCGGTGCGAAGAAATGGTAATAGCATGCAGCTATGATAATAAGAAGATTATTGCATCTGAGCATTGTTGTGCGAATTCCAGTACCTTTGTAACACCGTTTGGTGTATGTCCTGTAATTCGAGGAAACGTGCAAGCAACGCTGGGTGGCTCAGCAGGTGTGAAGTTCTTAGTTTTTTACTCACAATTTAAACCTGATTCTTGATCAATTTGGAAACTTCTCATGAGGCAGCAGCTAAATGTATTAATCGACATCTTCAATGTTGTACATCTACTGGTAGCACTGTGCTTCGTCATAGCATGACTGTGTGCCATTTCATAGAAAGCTTAAACGGCTTAGGTAGCGTAAGTGGCTTTACTCAAACGGCTGATCCGCCTAGGCCAAACAAAACCGTCGATACTACACACCTACTGATGACATACCTCCCAAAGTTTTTAACATTTCGTAGACTTATTTATTCTTCCGTTTTATGACAAAAAATATAAAAAATATTCTTCCGTTTTTGAAAGATTGCTAGTCAGATATTTGTGAAATGTGAATTAATGAGTGAGTATAAAGCAATGACATCTGTACACTAATAATATTTTAAAAGCTTTTCTTGTAGGATTACGTCTAATTGTTGACCAACCAGGACCACAAGTCTTTCAAGCAGGCCTTCCGGAAAACGCTGGTTTTGAATTACTTTTGCTGAATGAGTTGGGAGACGTAAGCTCCTACATCCACACGCTGCACAATAGATATAATTTGATGGCCCTAAAGAAACTGCACCACAGGCGTCTGAATACACGGAAAAAGCCATGCGCCAGAGTCAGGGAGCTTGGTCTCCGAGAATGTTTCGTAGAATGTGGTATAAAGCTGCTGAAAAATCACGCAATTTCTCAAGGTCGGAGCTGCGGAGGATGTTATCCATCTTTTTTGATTAACATCACAAGAAAAGGCATCAACGAAGGATTGCAAAACGTATGTCCCTTTATAAAGGGAACAGAATGCTACGCTTTAGGTTATCATACCCTCAGTCTTCAAACAAAACGAAAAATTGCCACTCAGTGCGGAACTTTATGCCCTTTGAGGTGCGATGACTTTGAAGACATCATTTCTGTGTCTGCATCAAAGTAAGCTCTTAATTTTGATAAATTTATTGGCATCATATTTAAGGTGCTTGTTCAAGTGCTTTTACAGTTTTACGTCCTTCAGAGGCGGCATTTGGTGTGTGAACGAAATGTTATGATCCATACGTATGTTTATGTCTCAAACGTTATTTAAGGTGCTGGTTCGGGTTCGTGTATTTTTGGGCTTTAAAAGCGCAATTGTCGTTGAAGTTCATTCAAATTTGCTAATTACATAATTTTGCATAGAAAAGAGTTTAGAAAGGTCACGACGTGAAAATTTGGGATTTGGAGAAATTTGCTTTAATTCACCATAACTTGCACAGTTGGTATCGTACACGTACAACATTATAATCATTCGAATCGTCTCACCAAGACCTACAACTTTTCTCCTGAGATTAGTCTTTAGGTCCTTATGGTTTAAGAGATAACAGCGAAAATTTATTTTCGATTTCCAAAACTGGCCATTTTTCAAAAAATCAAATATTGCAAGGTTTCGACGGTTTCAACAGCGCTGGTCCGTCGGCCAAGTATTGATCATATTTGTAGTCATAAGCACATGCTATGCCCAACGCAGAGCTCTCTGCGGCATCTGTTTCTACGCACAGCAACGAAAATGTGAAATTTTGAAAATCGTAACGAGATTATTTTGAACACGGATTTCTCTCAACTCATGCAACCAATTAGAAAACGGCTTTAGACACGCAGTTTTTGGGACAGTTGCCGAGGACTAATTTTCATGGTTTTGCGTTTTGTCTTTCCGTTCGAGAGAAATAAGCATCCAAACTTAAACATTTTGACAAACATCAGACAAAATGTACATTTTACTCAAAATCTTGAGCTTACCTGATTACTTAAAGATTTCAGAAAAAATTGCCCTCGGAAAGACGTTTTTTGAAGTCTGAACTGGTCTCTTTTCTTTAAATTTCCCACATTTCGAGAAATCCATGTTCGAAAATGGTTTTCTTGTTATCGCATGTTCAAGTCGAAGAGTTAAAATGAGACAGGTATGCCATACCTAGCAGTAACAAGCATATTCTAAGCCTTAAAATGATCTAACAATTATTGTTGAATTCCAAGAATTGAGCAAATTGCAGTCTTTCAAAATTTGCTACAAATACCCGAACCAACAACTTAAAGCTTAACTATGAACAGGTAAACCACTTCTTAGCCGTATCCGTAGTACAGTCGGAATTTTTACTAGTAGAGAATAGAGCATAGTGAATTAATGAATAAATATAAAATATAATAACAGATATAGAATAACTAATTATTTTTCTATCTTCAGGCTTTCCCTCAAACAATACCAAGCATTTGCTGCCAATCGCAGTCTGAATGCATCTGATTTGTCAGTAATCCACGTCCAGTACCAACGGCTAACAACTGAAGAACACACAGAAGCTTTTCATTACGACCTCAGTAGAGTAATTGCTTCAGTTGGTGGAACCTTGTGTGTATGGGTAAATTTGCAAACTGCTTGTGCTGGTGGTGAACAAGAGAGTTTGTGGGGAGCACGCACAAGATGCAAACAATTCCACAGTCACTCAAGACAATAACCAACATGGATGGAATGGGATGGGGGAACCACCGATTAACACGGGAAGCATGGGAGGTCAAAGCCCTCTCCCGACCTCAAAAGATAAAAAGCCTCATACATTTTAAAGCACTTTCGCAATGCCGGAATTGTTTAGTACACTGTCTTAATTGTTATGAGAAATGGTCAAAATTTTGAACCTTTTGTTTAAAGATTTGAAATCTGATTGCAGATTTCTCATGAAATCGCAAATTTTATTACTCACTAAGGTGTGCTTATGGCACTAGCTTCCTCAGAATTTTATTAGGACAAACCTTCCAACAGCCGACCCGATGCATTATAGTAGGAGACTGTGAGGTTATGTGCCATGTGTGAGATGGCTGGATTTCTTAGGGCTAAAGCTGCTTCAATGGCGAAATCTAAATCTTGAAGATTTCACATTTGATATTAAATTTAAGTAATATTTGTTTTTAGCTTAATCTATTTTTTTGATTGCTATTCTTACGTTAGCATTGAAATTGCGTGCTATCTTACTAGTTGATATGGTCCTAATGTAGAAAACTTTTTCAGTCTTAGTTTTGCCTGTCTTATGTCTATATTATGTTTCATAAGTTTTACTTTTTTTAATTTCCAGATTGGCTGTTCAATCCACAGCATTGCACAGTTGGTTGGACTTGTGGTCGAATATTATTTCACGAACATTCGAAGATAATTAGAAACTAATATTCAATTTATATTTTTATACTGCTAGATCTAGCACACTCACTTTTCTATTCTGCTACAAAGCTTTGAACAATTTGCGAACAGTTTTACAGCTGTTTGTCCGTTGTCAACGCATAAACAAAGATAGTCAAGCAAAAACCTTAGATAAAAACGTAACCAACAATACAACTCGTTGTTCATGGTTAACCACAGCCTCCAGTGTGAAGTCGAGGGTCCACAGCCAGACTCTGTCTTGAACCAGATGATCACGATAATTCATTTGTGTCTCCCCGATCCATGACAGACGCTCGCTCAGAATAGCGCTGATGTAGAAGTAAGCAATCGTAATAGGTCTGGATAATGAAAATGTGACAATAAAAGTCGTTCAAAATCCTGTGTCTAATTGATTTTGAAATATTGGGTCAAAATCGTCACACTTTGCAACATCTACCACATGGCACGGTGAAGTTTGGGTCAGCTAGAATAAATACACCTGTTGTCTACTTTTAGAAATAAGCTACTAGATCACAGATCCTGCCTCGGTATGCGATGTTGAAAGGTCTGAGACCCAAACCATCTGGGGATGAATAAACGCTAACTGGCTCTTTCTTGGAGAATCGTAGCAAATATCAGCGAATAAAAACGAAACAACAAGAGACGAATATTATTTATAAAGCATAACCAAACGTGACAAAGCAAGCACCACAGAACACCTGAAGAAAGCCCATCGTGAAGCGCCCGGTAGTGGAATAAATTTGGTTTGAGTCTGGGTATCCACGTTTAGATTTTCATATTTTACTTGCGCTTTTCTTTGCTTGTTCTTGACTTTACCAATATTTGCGATTCCTAAGGTTTCCACTAACGCATTTGCTGTTGTCTGGTTATATATAACCTGTATGTGTATATCATAAACTATTTGTATGTAAACGAGACACACAGTGTTTTATCATATAACGTGATGCCTTCTTCACCTACGTACGCAGGACTTGATGAAATGCACGTTCTATTACAAACAGATTTCGCAGGTTTTCTCTATAACAGCTAAATACTAAATACTACCGTATCAAGAGTGCATAATACATAAGAGTATGACAACTGTCTACAACAACTCACTTGCCGGGCCGGGCCACTGGCCGAGTGTTCAGCCCGTTTCAATTTTTGTGAGATTTTACTTGAGAATAATAATTCTAATTTTTAGATTAAAAATTTTCGTGCTTCTTGAACATGCTTCGTACTCATTAAACACTTGTTTTCAGGATTTATTTTCAGCATTCATTTCATAAATAATTACTGTGTATTTTATTGAAAACCAAATAGTCAATTATATAGTTGAATAAATAGTGGTCGTACTTCAAATTTTACTGTTGTTTTCTTGTAATACGTTGTATTCTTATGCTAATTTCTGTATTCGCCAAAAAGTTCTCAAAAAATATTGTCATTTCAGGTGTTGTTGTCCTACAAAACTCTGGGGAACCAAAAACTTTAAAAGTTTTGAACAGTCATTGCAAACGTCGGCGTGAAAATGTCAAATATCTCAATTTATTAATGTAATTTTTGCGTTCATACAACATTAAAACAGCGAACTGAATTTCGATAATAAATCTTGAATTTTTTTGCAATTTTGCATTGTCTGTAAAAATTAGAAATTTTCCGGACGGGTCAAAAAATCTGACGGGACGGGCAAAGCGGGCCGAAAGCTTTCACGTGCCGGGCCGGGCCGAGAAAAATTTCCGTCCGTGCAGGTCTCTAGTTTACACTGGTCATCCACGCAATGTTGAAAATGTGTTGAAAAAGTTTTGCCGTTTAAGGTGGTGATTCCCTTTCGTCACATAAAGTTTGCACCATTATTACTCATTCATTACTTGGAGTAATAAGAAGCCATTTTTATATTAAAATGTAGCTTGACATTTTCGCTTTTTAATGCATGCCATGAAACTGGTGAATGCTCCACAATCTTTGGAAAAAATTGGTCGTGTTTTTGCAAAAACTACATTTTTATGATAGCAGCCTACAGGATAGCAGTTGGAAGACGATCGTGCGTCGGATAATTTGTCCCTGTGAGACCTTCCTATCGACGCCCTTACTTTGATTTTACGGCTTGCGTAGTTCAAGAAATTTTGGATTATTTGATTTCTGCAAAAATGACAAGTTTTCGACGCCAAAACAAGAAAATCGGCTATATCTCACGGTAGTGAAAAGCTAGAAAGTTGCTTTAAAAAGCAAAAATATGAAGCTCAATGTGATCTTTCGAATGAATATATTCATAACTGTGTAGCTGCTGCCAAACTTTCAGAAATTAAAAAACCGCCCTGACCCGAAATCTCGAATTTTTGTATCGAGCTTGCGCGGAGGGTGTTAGAACGCTAAAAGAACTTATTTCGAAAAGTTTCGTCAAATTTCATCTTCATTTATGCCGCCAACCAACAATATGTGACCAAAAGGAATCACCACCTTAACGCTTAACGTTTTAGCCTATGTTAAAACAGTTTACCGCACTTATCTGACATAAAACATGTTTATCTAAGTCTAGAACATGACATGAACAAATTTTCGAAGACCTCAAGCCGGGATTGTTTTGAAATGATTTTCAGCTTAAATGATGTTGCTAAAGCTAATTTAAATGCATTTCTACGGGAACTGCGCTTTTAAAGCAAAAAATAAGCGATCCCGAATCTGCACCTTACCACCACTTTGCCGAGATAATGTCAAAAACTCGTTGAAATATACCGTTTCGACACGTTGTGATTACTACGCACATATCCCACAAAACTACTGCTTAGACTGCTTTATCAGATTTACTACGAACACTAAGATATGGTGACCAGTGATCGCTTCTAGTTTTTCTTCAGAACAAGCATGTTCGTAGTTGCAAATCAATAATGTTAAAATCAGACAAGACATTTTTAAATGAACAGTGGATACGTTTATCTGCATAAATCATTTCGTTTCAAATCGTTTCTTTTCAATCACCTACAAATTTC
>JASAND010010721.1:0-13334 GCA_030248195.1 Trissonchulus latispiculum | reverse complement strand
CAGGATTAATTAGCCCAAAATAATGATCTATTATACTTGAGGTAACGAGTATAAGTCAGGATACTTACCGAAAGGACAGGTGTCCTTTCCCTTAGTGACCCGGGTGCGGTCACCTACCCCTCCCATAGCCAGAGGTTAATAAGAAAATAAGATTCATAAAAGTCCAGGAATTCCAGTGTTGGCGTAAAGTAAGAATATAGAACTATCATGGAAAGAATTCAGCGTTTCTAGTTAAAAAGAATACACTAATCTTTGTCAGCAGCGTTTAAAAACATTTTCTATTGTTTAACAACAAGTATTAGAAGATGGTTTAACGAGATAATCACATAATTATGCAGTACGTAAGAAATTAAAAGTGATAAGTACCTAAGTACGTAAAGTTGTAATAATTCATGTTTTACGATGTTCTAAGGCTTTAAATTGTTATTAATAATGTTAATTAGTGTTAGTTAGGCTTATTTTATGTTAATTAGTTAGGTATTACGTAAGAAATGAATTTTTGGTCTGTAACACAACTTAGGCTCATAAGAAAGAGAATTTTCTCCCATTTCCAATAATGCAATCCCCACGTTCTAACTCCCAAAATTGAGTGAGTTATGAATGAAAATGTTTTAGTAAGATTAGCTTTCATTTCCTAATCTTACTTTGCTTAAAAGGAAAGTCCAAAGAGGGGACTTCTAAAAAACCTTTATACTAACTTTCTTTCCTCCCTTCCTTTCTCCTTTCCTTGTCTGGGAGGTTGTCTACCTCCCAGACTACATACAGTCAGGTGTACTGCTGTCCCTTTCTTCTTTCCTACGTACGAGAGGCTTGTCCTCAGGTGAACTTTTGTTGGGCCTAGTCCAGTAGAAGGAGGACAACAAAAGTTCGCCTCAATAGAGAAAATTAAGACAAACATTCAACACATAGATAAAGTTCGGAGGGGCTTAATTAAATTCCCCCAATTAAAATTATTGCAAAATTTAACTAAACAGGTCTAGTCAAGTACGTAGAGTATTAAGATTTCCATTCTTAGTCTTTAAAACTTGCATAGATTGCGTAAAAATTAGAAATAAGAGTCAAAATTTGCAATATTTCCCCTTTGGTTACGTTTACATGTTAACCAAAATTTCGCAATTGCAGAATTTCAGCACCCAAAATCCATCAAAAAAGGGTAAGTTGGGGGGGGGGCAATAATTCGCAAATCTCATTAATTTTAGCCCTTAATGGAATTCTAGAACTGTCTAGAAGCTTTAAGCTAAAATAAAAGGAGAATTCCGCTCCCAGTTTGCTAATGACCTGTCACCGAGCTGTCAGCAAAACTGTCAGCTCGGTCCCCAAAATTTCGAATCTAGTCAGTGTTCGTTTAGCACTGGCCGAGAGCGGCCTGAGTTTTGCTCCCCATCCCCGTGTGTGTTACTTCTCGGACCACAGGTGTGGTACGGGAATATAGTAACACACACCTCCCCGTAGGACGCAAATTAGGACTTTTCTGGCCCACTCTGGCCAGAAAAGGGCTGAGTTTCACACACGAACACTACAACTTGAGGAGCCTATGGGTTTTTTATGCCCGGCTCAGATCTATTGCCTAGGAAAAAGTACTAGGATTTTTCGGCCTTTTGGCCTTAATTTTTTATATGCAATTTCCGGCCTTCGGGTCCTAATTTTTTATATGGTATTTTGGGGCCTTTATGGCCAATTTTTATGGAATTTTTGGGCCACTGAGCCCCGATTTTTACAGTATTTTTTGGGCCTAAGGCCACCCTTTTATTTCTCTAGCATGATGGACCTTCGGGTCAATTTTTAGTTCCATAGCATGTTGGGCCGCCGGGCCAGTTTTATTTTATTTTTATTTTATTATTTAATTAATTCAAAAAGTCAAGGGCAGCTCATGTAAACCCCTCCTGTGCGATGGAGGTCTTGAGGCGTGCCCACTTTTCTCTTCTTTTTACTTTCCTCGTTTTAATTCCTTTTATTTACCAAGCCACGGCCTTTTTGGCCTAAAAATTAGTAGGCCTTTATGGCCAAGTTATCCTCTTTATTTGTTACTTTTGGGGTTATTTTTCGTAGTTTTTATGGGATTATGAGTGGGACCCCAAATCTCTAATTTTGAGCTAGAGAGCCCCTTAATTACGGCTCTGAAATTATTAAGCTAGCTAGAAGAATTAACTCCCCACAGCCGGCAACTAGGAGTTGACGGCCATGTTTCTGCAAAAAGCTCTGTAACCTGCTAAAAATTTTTACTGTCAGTATTATGTCTTTATTTCAGCGTTAGGTCGGCATTAAAATTATTAGGTATTCAAATTATAGGGTATTTTAAAACCAATTCTTAAAACCTGAGTAGTTCTATGTTTAATTTAATTAATTTTGAATTAGCCGTTTAAGAGGAATGACCGGCTTCCTCAATGTTCGTAGTATTAATTAATTGTGTTTAATTTAATCAACTGTTCTTTGTTGTTAGTAATAATTGCTTGGCAATTATTACTCACTGGCTTTCGTTAAAATTCAAGTTACATCTTTTTCAAACTTCCTAAGTTTAAGTTTTTCCACAAAATTTCTTTTATGAGCAATTCTGAGGAATTGCAAAGCCGTGAAATTCGCGCACAGCAAAGTTCAAAGTTCATAAACTTCTTACACATATGAGCCTAAGTTAAATGTATTAGTTAATCTAAGTAGATAGGTAGTTATTTGAAGTATTGGAGTGTGAATGTTTTGTAAGTCTGAAGTGTGAATGTTTTGTACAATTGAAGTATGAATGTTTTGTAAGTCTGAAGCGTGAATGTTTTGTAAGTCTGAAGTGTGAATGTTTTGTACAATTGAAGTATGAATGTTTTGTAAGTCTGAAGCACAAATGTTCTGTGAGACTAAAATGTGAATACCTAGCGTGAATGTGTTACAAACTCAGGTGTGAATGTGTCCCTATAAGGTACCTAAGGCGGTTATTCGGGTAAACCCCTCATGTGGCGTGAGGTTCCGAAAATAACCAAGTTTCAAGGATGTTTGGTTGAATGGTTACTGAATGTTCTGATTTGCATGAATGCAGAATGAGTGTTTTTGTATAATTGTGGTGGCAACTCACGGAAACTCCCCTTGTACGACAGGGGTTGTGAGGATTGTCAAATCAGTATGAATGATGGTTGATTGAATGGTTATTAGTAATGTAGCTAGTCAATCTTACAAATCGTAATAAACTCTATCACTAATTGCCGAGCTGTAAATCACTTTAAACTCTATATTAATTAGAAACAGCATTTTGAACAGTTCGGGATGGCAGTCAGGTCGGGTTATTTTAATATATAGTAGTTCCTTGGTTCTCACCAGGTGCATGAGACCAATTCTTGTGAATTTGCCCTAGAACTCCTGTATTAGGCAGGAAAATGGTATGGATGTGTATAAATGTCTGCTTGTTGTGAATATTTGTTGATCTGAGGGATATGAGTGTGATAAACAGTGTGAATGAGTACCTATTTCAATATTAAGGTAATATGCAAATTAGGTAATGCATCCTGCCAAGAATCACTTTGTGTGGAACCTGATCCTGAGCACTTTATGCGATTAGCCTGATTTCTGTGAACGGAGTTCAGTCCAGTAGAGATAGTTGATAGCCGAATAGATTGATTGATTCAGTTGTTGATTCACAGACAGTTCAGATTGTTGAAGGTACATTGGGAACTGGATATCTATAGACAGTAGTCTTAGGCAGAGACAGCGGTATAGTGAACCGAATCTTTGGGAAAACCAGCCGAAATTCAGTACTTCTCCAGAAAACTCACTCATATATTTGTTATTAACAATTGAACGAACTTTCTGAAAATGTATCCTATCATCCATTCTATCCTAGCTGTTGCGGGAAAGATCCCGTGCTTCTTGTCTCTGGCTTAGGCCACTGATAGAACCTATTGGAAGAAGTGTTCAGAAGGAATTAGATCAGAACGAAGACATCGCTTAAATTTATTGTTTAATTTAATTTATAATTATACTTGCAGCCATCTCCCGGTATCACCCCGCCTAGACCGACCCCTGTATTGTTCTTCAGTCCAACTGTCCGAAACCACTCGTGAGGTTGCAGGTGTAACCTGACGAGATCACCCAACTCCATAGACCGGATCTGTTTCTAACCGACACCCTGTTAACTTTATTAATTATCTGTTATATTGAACCTGTGTTGTAGCTTTTCTGTAAAGGACGAATAGAGAGTAGATTTGAGTTATACACACGACACGCAACACTGCTTAACGTGCCCAGTCATAATACCTGAAGAAGAGGACTAATAATTAGTCTCAACTTAGTTATTAACCGGTCCAAGCTTTAACTTAGTTAAGTGGTGTTTCAATAATCTCTCGTCCCTTCAAATAACCCTTCCCAACCAAGGGCTGGCAACTCTGGTAAATTGAGTAATCTGTAATCCTTTGAATATTGTAATTCTATTTGCTGTTAATAATTGCCTTAAAACTGTTCTGACCCTTTAATTGTAATCATATCACTCTTAGATAATAAATTAATCTTGTCGCGTGTAATTCTTAGTCTACATTTCAGCTGCTGAAAAGAGATCCAGGTGAGATCTCCCAGGAATAATAATAAAGGTAAATTGCTCAGATCCAATTAAGTTGGATCTGAATCTCAAGTCGAAGACTAACTGTCTGATCTTAGTTTTGACCTGTTGCGTCAGAACATTCCTATCCATACTCCAGGTGCGATTGGATAGAGCCTAACCCCTCTTACCTAAACGAACTCACAGTAGTACCCCTAACAGGTTAGCTGTAGAGATCCCCGATTTTGGCAAACCACCTTTCGGGAATCTGGTACATAAGTTTGTCTACCTAGGCAAACGCGCTAACCTTCCGTGTAAGCGAACTTCCAACCTAAGCGACCCCCACTTTTGAAATCAAATCAAATCAATCGAATTTTCTTTAACTCAATCCAACTCAGTTCATTACACATATTTGCAAGACTGGTGAAGTCGCTTTTTGCACAATTCTGACTTACAAAAATGCACGGAAGAAATGTTTCGACATGGCCTGAACTAACCATTTGCTGCACAGCTTTCGCGTATAGATATTAACACAGTACACAAATAGAGGTTCAATTTGCATAAGCACAATCCATGCTGCTGCTTGTGAGTTGTTCATAATTTTGGTTATCGCGTTGGCGTTTTGCCTCGAAATAAGTCATCTTCCCAAATTTTTGAATATAATGGTCCATAAATCGGGTAAAAGCCGAGATATTCCAACCAAATTGGGTGTGCCAATTTGAACATATGAAAGGAAGGTGTGCGCTAAGTTTCAGTGCAATTGCTGATGTGTAACTGTGGATGCATGCCTGGTTAAACTGTGCAGCTTAACTGTGGCCTATAGTCAAAAATGACATATTTTCCCAATATAGCCAAGTTCTAAATTGACGTCCGGAAGATTTTATCTCCTTGCACCAAGTCTCTACAAACCAGTATGTGAAAGTTAGAGCCTGATAAATTTTGAAGTAAATAACAGTAGATTAGGAATGAGCTTGATGTAGTCGTTCTAACGTCTTTTCTGCCCGGCTTAATGCAGTAATGAATACCTGCAAGTAGAGGATTTAAATTGATGCATTTGTCATACCGTAGTCATTTGTCATCTTATATATGTGTATGCGACTTCAAAGCCCTCAGCGAGGCATATACTGGTGTAAACGCTAAATTGTTGGGATTTGAACTGCATTGAATCCACGCCTCCATCAAACAACAACTGAAATTCCAACTGTCAGTTGTCATTCAACTGCCGAGGGGGGCAGTTTCATAAAATTTCTTTAGCTCTCGCGTTCTCAAGTTGAAAGTTGCAAGTCTGAAGTCAAGTGTTTCATAAACATATTCCGCAAACTCGAGAAGACTTACCCAACTTGCAAGCCTACTTGAGAACTTGAGGCCTCAAGTTCAAGTACTGGAGAACCTAAAACTGGATTACGTGAGAACTTTCATGAAACACGTACTAGACTCGAGAACTTGCAACTTGAGGACTGTTTACCATTAGCTACTCTACGCATGCGTAAATGCGTGTATAGCTACTCGAGAACTTGATGTGAAATGTCATGTGAAATGGGTGACGGACGGGAGCTCCCGTAAATTGGTGTCTCAGTCATTGACTGTATCTTAGTAGGGTTCGTTTGAGAACAAAATCAGAAGAATATGTGTCCGTGTGCAAAAACAGCTACCTACTGTGAAGTTTGGTCCTATATGCTCACGTAATTCTCGAAATGAAGACCGGACTTCGTGCAAATTTAGGATTCTAAGTGCAGGTTCTGGTCAAAGGTGTGCGATGTCAAAAACCTCTTGACAGTAACATTCTCCTAGCCTATTTTTCTCACAATATGTTACAAAAGGTCAGTTTTATTCTCAACAAAAGTTAGAAAATACTAGATTCGGACGACAACCATATCGAAAGTGCTCTAAAGCCGCACAGAACAAACAGTACAAAACAAACTGGGAAGGGTATCAAATATAGCCGAACGAAAATGGCGAACCCCACTGCTCAACACCCCACTACAACTGCGCTGAACTAGTTTTCAGCAGAGACTTATATAGTGCAACCCAATCGATAAAGCCAACCCTACACATCAGTTGAAAATGATTAATTGTTTGTCAAGTCAAAGTGTAAATTCGAATATCTGTTGTTTCAAATATTGACTCCCCCATCAAAATACGTCACAGAACTACAATATGTCTATATTTGTACATGTACTGTCAACTTCACACTGTAATTTGAATTACTGTAGAAATACTGTAGGAATATTGCAGAATTACTGTAAATTCAAGGGATTACTGCAATTTTAGCCTCTTAGGCTTAGGCTTAACACGTCTGACTGACTGATATTCCACGCTACCTTAAGGTGGTGGTATCCTTTTGTGCAGAGATTTTTGGGGTGATTTTTTGAAACGCTATAACTTTCGCAACTTTTGGAGTTGGAAAGAGCTTTATACATCGTTTTAAAGCTTATTATCTGTAGATTCACATGAGCTTACAAAACTAGCAAAATTAGCAAAACATAGCAGAAATTTTCAGACGTGCTGACATCTAATAGGATTATAGACCAAACATTTTTGAACATTGATTTCTCAAAACTGAAGAATCGACCAAAATTTTTTCTTGGGCTATCATACAGAGGACATATGGGCCGAGGGTCTTTTTTTGGATTTGGCTCAACAAGCCTCAATACTCCAGATAATCCAGCAATTGTGCGGCGACACGAAATTTCGCAACTTTGTATTCAGTTTTCTCGCAACTGGAGTTGTTTTAGCTCAAACCAAGAAAATCGTCCTTTCGCAGAAGTACGAATTCTGCCAAACATCTCCGGAATTCGTCGAGTAGTTTTTGAGAAATCAATGTTCGAAAAGTTCGAAATGTTCGAAACAAAATAATAACAGTTTCGCCAAAATGGTTTTTCGGCCAAATCTCTAGCTTAAAGCAATAAAGTTCGGCTAATAGGCATTCATTAAATGTGCATTTAGACGCTGAATCGATTGAGTATAAATAAGCCAACTTTGTCCTTAACATGTGGCAGTAATTTTGAAAAAACTGATTTCCTCGAAAATGGTCATTTTTTTACCCTCAAAACAGTTTTTTGCTTGTACTGACTTAACCACTGGAGATAGCTCAAAAGTTGTAAAAGCAAAAATGTTCATTTTTGGTCCTCTTTCCAGCTATAACAACCAATCCCGTGTGCTGACTACCTACTGGGAGCCTATGGCCAAAAACAGAAACTTTCTTATCTTTTGGCCTAAAAATACGAGACTTGTCCCTGAATATTAAAGAGCACGAAAATAGGTTGTTTCATTAGTTTTAGCCATTTACGTAAAGGATTAAAGCCGTATGAGTGAAAAATACTCGAAAGAAAAGCAGCGCCTTAAGGTGGTGATTCTTTTTGGGCACATATTGTTGAATTGATGGTTCAAATCAAGATGAAATTATGAAATTTGATGAAACTTTCCAAAATAAGTTCGTTTAGCATTCTAACACCTTCCCGCAATCCCGATTCAAAAATTCGACGTCTCCGGTCAGGGTGGTTTTAGTCAATTTTTGACAGTTAGGCAGTTGCTGTACAGCTATGATTATATTCACTCGAAAGATCTTGTTGAGCTCTACATTTTTGCTTTTTGAAGTTCCTGTCTAGCTTTTCGTTATCGTGAGATATAGTCGATTTTCCTATTTTGGCGTTGAAAACTTGTCATTTTTATAGAAATCAAATAATGCGCCTTTTCTTGAGCTACGTAAGCCATAAAATTAAACTACGGGTGTCAATTTGAAGGTCTGTCTCGTCGTGACATTATAATCTTCTAACTGCTACCCCGTACGCTGCTATAATAGAAAATGTAGTTTTTCCAAAAACAAGACCAAATTTTTTCCAGCAATTGTGGAGAATTTACTATGCAAGCTAGATGGTTGCCACTTAGTGGACGTGTTTTACACTAAAATACCCAGGGACCCTTTTTTAGTTGTCCTGATGCTGCTTTCTAGCTGAAGTGGTCGCTTGCCAAAGTTTGGAAAAGTTGGCAAAATCCAGGTTGCGCAAACATTTTAGCTAATTTCTTTATAACGAAGAGCGGTTTCATAATAACTGAAAAAGGGTCCCCCAGCTATTTTATAGTGGAATCAAATGATGTGGCCGATGCCTCATGATAAAATTTACTTTAGTCTTTAGTTTATTTGTCGAATTTAGTTTAGTTTATCTGCGAATGAACCAAAAAATCTGATTGGTTGGTTGGTACAGTTAGCGCTCTTTAAGTTTCATTTCAATTTAAGCGCACATAAACTCACGGCTAACAAAGCTTTCAATTTCGATACACATAATTTTGACAGCAATTAACCGTTTCTGTTCGAAATCACATGGTTAACAACAGTATACATTACAGCCGTACAACCCAGAAGATTTCGACCTTAATATATATGTCCAGCTTAATCTACTCGGAATTGATAAGTGTCTGACTCATCCTATCATAGTCTCTTCGTAAAGTATAGTTTCAAGTTTTTCCGCTTGCACCAGTGGGAGTGGAGCCATGTGGATCTGAAAAAGTGGATGTAGACCGAATCAGTCACTTTCCACATTATCGATTAACAAAAACTAAATTACTCAATGTTTTAACTAATCGAGATGGGATCCCTCTCGTGCAAGCTCTCTATTTAGGCAGCCGAATGCTAATCATGCTAGTTGTACTTTTGCAAGCATTCGGTACAAACTGTTATCTGGTTGCGCCGGAATTTTTTTCTTCCAAATGACACTGTTGAACCACACTCCTATTTTGTAGATCAGTTCTATTCCAGTGCAGAAGATGCATTTAAGCAGTGCGACGATGCGTTCTGGAATCCGCCTGCAAGCGACTGCATCAAGTGCTGTATGGAGGAAACGGCGAGCCAAGATCTATATGCATCTTTCTTGAAATCTTTCGCCAATTTCGACCCTCTCTGGGCTTTGTTCGAGAGCAGCCGATACATCAAGCGAATAGTCTGTGCCAAAAATCGTTGTCCGCAAAATGACAGTTTTCTAGACACCTACCTGCATGGATACTATGCACGATTCTTGGACATGTGTGATCCAAGGAATTTCGAAATTTTGACCTGTCGAGGCCTTTTTGCTGTCTGGTTTCAGCGAGTTCGATATAATATTCGCCTGGCGGATCCAAAAGTAAATTTAACTTCGGAAAGTCGGAATAAAACGAGATACTGTGCAACTTTTTCACAAGAAATCGACTGTCTGAAACGGTGTGGAACGGTGCAGGAGTTGAAAGAAATCAACTACGAATCCCGACTAAAGGACCATTCAAGAAAGCATCATTGCAACAGTGCAGAAACTGAAACTGCAGTAATTTTTTGCGTTGCGGTATCTCAGTACCTACTTACAGTTTGGGTCATCTCACGTTCTTTCCACTTATAAAAATGTGTTTTAGATTTTCAAGTGACAGACCCGACCTGGTTCTAGGGAGGCAATTGTAGAATGTGCAAAAAGTATAAATAGTGCAATCATATGACAATAAATAATCCGTAATAGAATGCGCACGTCAACTAGCCCAGGAACCAAGAGAGATATAAGGAACGTCGTCCAGTCGTCCAAATAGGGGGCGGGAAAATCGACGGGAACCCGTTCCTTCGCTCCCGCTTTATGCGGGGATTTTCACAGGAAATTTTTTAACACAGACAAAAATTTGGCCTTTATTCCCAACTTCTTAGTGCATAAGTTTAATGATCCTGCAAAACTGTGATTACAATGACCAGAATTAGGCTCCCAATGTAAGCCTTGTAAGGGAAGGGAAGGAAGGATTCCTTCATAGGAAGGATTGATAAGCCTGATATGGGAGTTCAGCTGATGGTGGTGGTTAGTGGTTAGCATGTCTACTCCGGAGTCAGAAGGGCCGTGGTTCGAAACCCGGCTAGGCCAATTCTTTACTTTCAATGGTGAGTGAAAAGCTGAACCTCCCTTTTCCCTTCTCTCTTCTAGGTCCTGGTTTCGTGGGTACAAGGGTGCCTGACGCCTCCCGTTCGGGCTTGTCCTTGGTTTCCTCTTGGTCCACCAACCCTGGTAGAAGCGCTACATGTGGCGTGGCTGCCAGGAGGACCCGGATTGGACTCCTGATCTCCGGTCCTCCAGTAGGTGCTTCTGGTTGGTCGGATCTTAAGGTGCTGGTATCCTTTTGTGCAGTGCTTTTTGAAACGCTATACTTTTGCAAATTTGTGAGTTGGAAAGTGCTTTATACATCATTTTAAAGCTTATAATTTGTAGATTCTCATGAAAGTACGAAACTAGCAAAATTGATAAAAAATAGCAAAAACTGTCTGACATACTGACATACATCTATGTCTGACATACATCTAACAGGCTGAATATAGGCCAAAAATTTTTGAACATCGATTTCTCAAAACTATGGAATCGGCCAAAATTTTTTCATGTGCCATGCTATAAAGGACATGTGGGCCGAGGGACATTTTTTGGATTTTGCTCAGCAGGTCTTAACGGTCAGAAAAATCCACTAAATGTGCGGTGACACAAAATTTTGCAACTTAGCATTGAATTTTTTCGCAACTGGAGATGTTTTATCTCAAACCAAGAAACATACCCCTCCGTAATAGTGCGAATTTTCATCCTGCCAAACATCACGCGTATCCATTGGGTAGTTTTTGAGAAATCGATGTTCAAAACAAAATAATCGCAGTTTTTGCCAGAATCGTTTTTCGGCCAAATCTCTAGCTTAGAGCAACAAACTCCGGCTAATAGGCATTGATAAAATGTGCAATGAGACTGTGTATCGATCAAGTATAAATAAACCAAAATTGTCCTCATGATTTGGCAGTAATTTTGAAGAAACCGATTTTCTCGAAAACGGCCATTTCTGAATACCGATACCAGCACCTTAAGCGGGTCTGGAACGTGCTTCAGGGGAGCAGGGATCCCTTGGGCCCAGAATGCCCTGCGCTGGATGCGCTCTCGGTTCGATCCAAGTTGAGCAAGCCGCGGGACGCGTCTTAAAAAAACCCGGGAGAGATGTAAGTGAAGCAGGCATAGGAAAGATTGATAAGCCTGGTATGGGAGTTCAGCTGATGGCCCTGTGGTGTAGTGGTAGCATGTCTGCTCCGGGCTGTGGTTCGAAACCCGGCTGGGCCAATTTTTTACATTCAATGGTGAGTGAAAAGCTGAATTTCCCGCTTCTCTTCTCTCTTCTACGTCCTGGTTTCGTGGGTACAAGGGTGCCTGACGCTCCAGTTTGGGCTTGTGACTCGGTTTCCTCTTGGTCCACCAACCCTGGTAGATGCGCTACAGCCTTATTGGTTCCCTTTGGTCCTCCCTTACAAATCGAAAAAAATCGAATTTCGTTAAATCGAAAAATTTTGCGATATTTGAACTCAGCGTTGTCGAAAACATACCCATACCAAATTTTAGTTCATTAGGTCAAGTTTTAAAAATTTGAGGGGTGGGGGGTAATCTGGAAAAGACCCCTTTTTCCTTAAGAACAAACTTTTCACACAACGCTTTGCACTAATTTATTCTGTTAGCTAGAGTCTCACTCGGTCCGAGTCTCACATCGGTACTTCCATAGTTTTTCTGAAGCATATAATTTCACTTGGTACCTTTGTGTCCTAGTATTAATTTTTTTAATAATTGTTTGTGCAGCAGGTATACGGTTTACAAGTTCATTGACTAGTCTTCCAAAAATATTGTTTGTTTCGGTGTGGGTTTGCATCCACTGCTGCAAATGAAGCAGTCTTGTAGCCATGGTTTCTGCAAGATTGTTACTCGTTCTATTTGTGAGCGTAGATTCGATGAAAAGCTACAAGTCGAGCAGAGACCCAAAGAAAGACTGCATGACGACCTGCAATTCGATTGTAAACCTCACTGCAGCAAATCCTATCATGAAGTGCTTTTTTGGCAACCGAGTCTGCTATAAGCTTAACTGTCATCTTAAATCGTTGGAGTCTCGATTCGGGAACTACTTCTCGAAACCGAATACCTTTCGCTACTTCAATGATACCATGCTAGCTGAGAAGAAAAAATGTGATGAACTCCAAATTCCCGTTCTCAACACTGACGAATACGTCGGTACGCATGCCTATCTATGTTATACTTACAGTTTTAAAGTTTTCTTGTCTGAATTGATAGAAAAACAACAGTTTGAGTCGAAAACATTCTGTCCCCAATATTCCAAATTTCGCAACAATTATCGTGATAATTGTGACAAAGATTTTATGCGGAGCCTTTTATTTTCAAAGTCTGGACGAAAAATTGTGGACGCTTGGGAAGCCAAATGCAAATCCTATCTAGATGATGCAGCAAAACTCTACAACCAATTTTCTACCTGCGTCTTCTGTGCAATCTATGTAACTGGATGGAATTTCGTCGGCTATCGTAATTAAAATGGCTCTTATACCAACTTTATGAAGACGCAAAAATTTTTATCATGTTTCTTATTACATTTTTTGGTTTCTACACTTGTAGAAATACGGTGAAAATAAGATTACCTCTTAATAAAAGACAAATTTATGTTCATACCGATACCCCAATTTCTACCTAGTAGACTCCGACCCAGTGCAGTTTCGGGAATTTAAATCGGGAGTTTAGCAAAAACAATACAATTTATTCTGCTTTGGATACAACCCCTCATTACCCAAGTGCCAAAACCATGTATTGTATTGGGCTGAATTACAGCACACAATTGCTGGATTTTAATGGCAATATGCATACAAGCTAATCGACTAACTGTAGGTACATATATTCATAGGAATTTATTTAATATCAGATAAAATATATTCAATAAGATAAGATTATCCAAAACTGTGTCCGATCATGGGATACTTGGACTGGACTTCAATAAATTAGATACGTTAGTTCGACACAGTAGTATA